>JPJV01000403.1:0-18194 GCA_000750745.1 Pseudogymnoascus sp. VKM F-4281 (FW-2241)
ATGGTTTGCATCCGCATAAAGAGGGGTATAATACGATGGACCGCGATCGCATAACTACATCCGCATAATGAGGGAGGTAATACAATGGACGACGTCTGCATAAAGAGGGAGATAACACGATGGACTACATCCTTATAAAAGATGGATGCATTCGAATAAAGCAAGGATAATACGATGAACTGCACTCGCATAAATGGGGGGTTTGAGAAGAAAGCCATGAAGAAATCTAAAAGTAAAACAATAAGCCATAGTGAGTAACAAACATGATGGCAGGACAAACTGCTAGTAAAACTCTAGAAGCACCTTCTAGAGTAATTGCGTCTACAAAGGGTACGAGCGGACTTGAGAAAGCTAGAAGGGAGCCTAAAGATAATTATCGAAAACTCAAAGCCAATCTAGCAGAAGTAAATGTAGAGGGCGCAAACATGGAGGATGTTTAAAGGGCTGCTGTCGATCTCACTAGATTGGAAAAACGTAGAAGGAGACATAAGGAGCTCGAAGATAATTATTGAAAACTCGAAGCCAATCTAGAAGAAGAAGACGTGGAGGGCGCAAACAAGGAGGATGTTCAAAGGGCTGAGGTCGATCTCATTATGGCAAGTAAGAAACTAGAAGCTCACGCAGCCACCCTGAACGCCGGCCTATTCGCTCCCTAGAACACCCAACCTAATGCCAATGCAACTAATCCAAATGACACCACACGCTCTGGGTCTGTAGACGCTCACCAAGGGACTCTAGATTCTGACCGGTGGACTCCGGCGGAAGAAGACGAACACAATCTCTTCACACCCGCTTAGGCAAGAGAAGCTGCTAGACTTGAGACAGATGGCCTAATTGTTGCTTAGGCGACGCGTGGCACTTCTAAGCCTGTCATTGTCGCATATGGCCCTAAAAATGCTCGGATATATAAACGATCAACAGTATACCGAGAGAGTAATATTATAGGCGAAGACGCCAAACAATTCGGTCCAGACCATAGATTTAGAGACGAAACAATAAACGGCAAAAAAGGTGGTAAGCTCATCCGCAAACCGCGCGAATTCAAAGGAATTATAGGAGTAGCTTACAATTGCCACGTTGGGGAGTTGGCTCTGAAGGCTCCTAGGAAAAAGAACGACCCTCCTAGCCCCAGGAAACTAGGGGTTGACGTCTGGGTCAAATGGGAAATTAACGGGAAAGTTGAACGCTCCTAGGAAGTTCGCTCATCCATCAAGCACCTCTTCCACTCTTTCTGTGATCTGTACATCTATTAAGCCGCAGTGCACTACGAAGAGCAATACGTCGCATGGACTGGCGGCACGCGACTAGGTGAGGACAGGTTACTAACGCCAGTAGTGACGATCTTAATATTTTTAAGTTTAGAGGTAAAATAAGCTTTTATTAAATTTTTCACACGACTACCCTACAAGAATTACGATAAATCCACTACAACAATTGAAATTAATTAAAACTACTCGGAGTCCTCTTCCTCAGAGGTGTCTATTACAATCTAACACGTGCGCGCATTGTGCCTAGTCTTACTACACTTGCCACAGCGACGTGCGCGGGTTTCTTCCCTTAGCTTCCGACTACTACTCGCCCTTATTTCCTACTCTACTTACTGCACAACGTCCCTCTTGTCCTATAGCTCCTGTGCCCCTTGTTAACTAAGTAACCCTCCTTGCTATAGTCAGGTTTTCCTAGCTCTCTAGCGCTTGCTTAGTACTTCATTTGCCTATTGTAGGTTTTGGTTCTCTGCCTTTAACAATGCTAATTAATGCATTATTTGCAATGCACCCTTTGTAAACTAGTCAACAGCGGCATAGATTAATGTTAGAGAGCTATTTTAATAATGTGCAATTCGGTTTTTAATAAAGGTAGACTGTGATAAGGCTTTAATTAGGTTGTTTGGTGTCTGAGAAACCCAAGGTTAAGCAGTACCTAGGCAAGAGGTCAGAGGTGTTAGTGTCCTTAACTTAAGATCAAGTGTAGATATCACTCTCTTAGGGTTAAATAGGAGAAGTCCTGCACCTTAGAAGCCTCCTTGAATGTTGCTTTCTGTTATTGCAGTGTTAAATGCAGTGTAGAAGGCAGGAAAGAAGTCGTCCTTTATAATATGAATAATATAAGCCTGTATTATATTTTCAATTTGCTAACTGTAAGCTCTCTTTAGCAGGCCAAAACAGCCAATATCGAGTAGCTAGAGTAGATGTAAAGAGTGAGCAGGCATACAGAGCATAATAATGTTGTGTTCCTTGCAGTACTCCTCAAACTCATCTAAGTAGTGGCTCTTATAACTATCAAGGACTAACAAGCGATAACCACTAACACTCTAGGGCTTTGTGTGCTTCTTAAAATGCTAAATCCAATCTATACCTCTCTTGTTTGTAGTCTAGCCATTTGCAGTAACAGCAATTACCCAATCTGCTGGAAATCTGCTATTCTTATACTAAGATGCAAGGTGGTTTTTACCTACTACAATGATAAATAGCAGTACTGCCTAACCTTGAGAACTAACGCCTTGAATTACTATAACCCATTCCTAATTGCTAGGCTGTACCTTCTTTGCTTTTGCTCACCTGTCTAAGCTTGTTACAACAGTAGTAGTTGAGATAACACCTATTATAAACCCAGTCTTATCAAAGTTGTAGATATCTGCTTTATAGATACCGTAT
Source organism: Pseudogymnoascus sp. VKM F-4281 (FW-2241) (assembly GCA_000750745.1). Taxonomy (NCBI): domain Eukaryota; kingdom Fungi; phylum Ascomycota; class Leotiomycetes; order Thelebolales; family Thelebolaceae; genus Pseudogymnoascus; species Pseudogymnoascus sp. VKM F-4281 (FW-2241). Next base: position 2,655 of record JPJV01000403.1, read on the forward strand.
TTCGCAATTGTGTTACACATAAGCTTAAACCAGCTACAAATAAGTTCTAGATCTTTACACTTAGCCCTCTAGTAGTTGTATTTGCGCTATAAGCGTGTCCGGAGCTCTGTATAGCGCTTAACAAAGTTTGAAGCCTAACGCAACCTAACGTGTAGCGTGTTGTGTGTTGCAAGTAGTTGATTTGCTATATCTTCAACAATAGACAACTAAGGAGGGAACCCTTTAGTAGCTAAGTCAAGAATATATTAAACAAGAACTGATTCCTCTAGGTTACTTAATTTCCGTAAGTTGGCTTAGATATCGCGTCATGAAGGTATACCTTATAAACAGTGACGTAGCTTATAGTGGTCTATAGAATAGATCCTACTTGCAACTCGAAGGCGTAACTTTAGGTCGCTTTGCATAGCTTGGATAGCTAGCACTAATTTGCTTTTATCATTTTTATAGCGCATGTTTTGTTGTAGAGGAATTTGACATTTAGTTAGGGGGTTTGGTTACTGCGTGATTTTGGCACTTTTGCTTGTTTGGCACTTTCGTTATACATACACGTTAGTATTTTGTTATATACTATAATATATTACTTAAAGCCTTTATATCTAATCCCCTACCTCCTCTATTAAGTTAAACCTTATATAAGAAACCTCTATAAGTCTTATAGTTTAAGACCTAGCATTATACTTATTAAGTTTAAAAATTCTAAAAATCATACTAACTAATATACTAGCATCTAAATTACTAATACTATTAGTTAGATTATAGGCCACTATATACTAGGTGCTAGGATGTTTAGGAAAGAAGATTAACTTATCCTCTTCCTTAAATATAAGTATAGCACATTTGCCTAAGGAGTGTATAGTAGCAATAAAGAGATTATTACTAATGACGTTGAGTTTCTTTTAATTATTACTAGTTGTGTTTAATAAGCTAGCTAGGCTAGTAAGGTTAATAAGTGTTATATAGTAGATGTAGTAAGCGATAGATTTAAAAGAGAACTAAAGAGTGTAGTAGAGGAGTGTTACAGCTTACCCTACTATTAGCGCTAGACAAGGGATTAGCTAAGAAGTTGTATGTGAGAAACCCTAGTCATTGGCTGCAAGGAGGTTATAAGAACCAAGGGCACGTAATACCAATCCTTTAGGATCTAGGATCGTATAAGGAGCGTCTAGGTATTACCTAGGGATCGTCTAAGTAGCAGACAAGATCCATTTAGCACAACGCTACTATATAAGTAAATAGTTAGTTCTTAGATAGGAGCTTTATGCTCAACTTAATACAGTATTTGTTATATACTAGTAACGTGTTTTACAAAAGCCTTTGTAATTGATCCCCTGCCTCCTCTGTTAAGTTAACCTTACGCAACAAAACCTCTATGAGTCTTATAGTTTAAGACCCAGCGTTACAAGGAGCCTAGGATAAAGATGTTTAAATATCTATATATATTACTACTAATGCATTAGTAGAGGAGGATAGTATATATAAAGTTGCTAGTAGCGTCCTTATTCTTTACTTGCTCCTTAGTAAGGAAACGAGTAAGCGTTATAATGTTAGTATTAACTCTCTTACCCTACTGTTATAGAGGAACGAGAAGGCTAGCCAACTACAGGAAGGGAAGGGTTGAGGTTGCATAAAGACCAACCCCTAGCCTAGAGGGGCAGCGGACAATAGTAGTTCTAAACGTATTATGTAATGGACTCTTAGGAGTTTAGGGGGAGTCCTAGGACTCTAGGACTTAGAGGACTCGAGTAAGTTCCTTAGAGTCCCTTTAGCACAGCGCTACTATATAAGTAGATAGTTAGTTCTTAGATAGGAGCTTCGTACTCAACTCAATACAGTATTTGTTATATACTAGTAACGTGTTTTACGAAAGCCTTTGTAAATGATCCCTAGCCTCCTCTATTAAGTAAACCTTACGCAACGAAACCTCTGTAAGTCTTATAGTTTAAGACCTAGCATTACACCTACATAGAGGGGTTTGCTCTATTTTTTGCTATGGTTGCAACTGCTTTAGCTACTTTGTTAGGTAGTGGCTAAAAGGTAGATCTAATAGTATTTGACGAGGGACAAGCTACAAGAAGGCATGTGGTTTGGCAGTTTTAAAGGCATGCTCTATAGACTAAGCGGCATAGTCGTTTGATGAGAGTGGCATCGGAAGCGAGCACATCGTAGTAACACCGTCGTTGCGACCGAAGAGGTTACGGCCTAATGCGGAAGGGTGGGTGCAGGGGTTGGTGCGGCCTCTAGCAGGCGAGGAATCCCTATTCCACAACTTCCGGGGTGACATGCTTTCCGCTCCCCACAACGCTCGGGGCCAAAAGACCGAGGTGCATGAATGGCAAGCTCCGCTGCGTAAGAGCGGAACTTGCCATTCTTGTCAACCGCTCATTTTTGGGTGGGGAAAATTTAGGGTTTATGAGGTAATTAGGTCGGCTCCCTGCTTAGCGCGTTCTACACGGGAAAGAAAAGTTCGATGAATGGCGATCCTCGAAGTGGGGCCTGTGCGAGACCTGTTTAGGTTAGAGAGGCTATGGCTCCAAATTTGCGTTCCGTGGGGAAAGATGTGGAGGCGGATGTGGAGACGCATCTTTCCCCACGAAACACAAATGCGCCTCCACATCTTTCCCCACAAAACGCAAATTTCGAGCCATAGCCTCTCTAACCTAAACAGGTCTCGCGTAGTGGTGTGGCACACGATTCATGGAGACTGTTAGACGTGGGGTGCAAAGTGGAGAGAAGTCTCAATTATCCTACTGTGGAGAGGTTTTTGTGGTCCCACAACTCCCTTGCTGTGGTGCGTATACATAGTGGGGTTTCGTGAAAGCACGCTGATGCAGGAGATGAGACAGCCGTCGAAGAGGGAAACAATTGGAGAACATGTTAATTTCTTAAGCGCTGGTTGGGCGTCCTCGCCTGATGGATGGTGGAGTGCGGGGACACGCTATGGATGACTCGGGGTCTCACGTTTGACACTGCGTTGGACACTGTGCTGCCCTCGTCGAAGGTTTTCTATGGATCGATGGTTTACAGGTGCTAAGGTTATATAAGAACCACTGCCTCCTCCCCCCATCTTCTATCTTTCCCCTAGTATTTCCTTCATCGCCCCGTTGATCGCCAGCTCCTTTCCCAAGAAGATTTCACTCTTCTAGTCACCTACTCAACTGCACAGCTCTTACGAGTGCGCCATCATGTCTGCCGACGTAGTAACCTCGACCGGGACTGGTTCAGCCGTGAAGTTCATGGGCATGTGTGGACGCCCGCTTGGTCTCGCTATCTCAACAGTCGCGACAACGGGCTTCCTGCTCTTCGGATACGATCAAGGTGTTATGAGTGGTATCATTTCCGCACCGCAATTCAATGAATATTTCCCCGAGACACACCAAGACTCTGTCTACCAGGGTTTCGTTACCGCTATTTACGAAATTGGGTGTTTGGCTGGCGCCCTCTCCATTCTATGGTGCGGCGACTCTCTCGGACGCCGAAGATCGGTTTGTGGCACCTTCCAATTACAAAGAATATAATACTAACAGATACCAGATGATGGCTGGCGGTCTTATCATGATTCTCGGTGTTATTATCCAAGTTACTGCTATGAAGGGACACAAAGCTACTGCACAGTTTATCGTTGGCCGTATCGTTACCGGTGTTGGAAATGGAATTGTAAATACTCTGGATTATTTATTGGGCACTGCTGACAACGATAGAACACATCTACCATCCCTACATACCAAGCCGAATGTAGTCGAACTACTAACCGTGGTCTCCTTATCTGTATCGAAGGTGGCGTCATTGCGTTCGGCACACTGATTGCCTACTGGATTGACTATGGCTCAGCCAAGAGCTCAATGGACGACTTCACCTGGAGATTCCCCATCACCTTCCAGATCATCTTCGGTCTCGTCCTCGGCATCGGTGCCTACTTTCTCCCAGAGTCTCCTCGTTGGCTACTCTCGAGAGACCGACATGAAGAGGGCCTCGCTGTTATCTCTGCGCTTTACGGCCTCCCTAAGGACCACCCCACTACGCAACTCCAGAAGACCATCATTATGGACAGCATCGCCGCCTCTGGCCACAAGGGCGGAAAGACCCCATATTCAGCCCTCTTCACCAACGGCAAAACCCAGCACTTCCGTCGCATGCTCCTCGGATCCTCCTCCCAACTTATGCAGCAAGTTGGTGGGTGCAACGCCGTCATCTACTACTTCCCGATTCTATTCCAAACTTCACTCAACTCCTCGCACGATGAGGCTATGTTGTTAGGCGGTGTTAACATGATCATTTACTCTATTTTCGCTACTGTTAGTTGGTTTATCATTGAACGTGCCGGACGCAGAAACCTCTTCCTCGTTGGCAGCATCGGGCAATGCCTAAGCATGGTTCTCGTATTTGCCTGCTTGATCCCCGACACACCAGCTGCAGCAAAAGGGGCCGCTGTCGGTCTCTTTACCTACATTGCGTTCTTCGGTGCCACCTGGCTTCCTCTCCCCTGGCTCTACCCGGCCGAGATCAATCCCATCCGTACCCGCGCCCGTGCGAACGCCATCTCGACAGCGGTAAACTGGTCGAGCAACTTCCTAATCGTCATGGTAACGCCAATTATGATCGACAAAATCCAGTGGGGAACCTACGTCTTCTTTGCCGCTATGAATGCATGCTTCGTCCCAATCATTTACTTCCTGTACCCAGAGACCAAGAAGCGCAGTCTCGAGGAGATCGATCTCATCTTCGCTAAGGGCTTCGTTGAGAATATCAGCTACGTGCGCGCTAGTAAGGAGATGCCGTATTACACGGATGCAGAGGTAGACGGGGTAGCAAGGAGCTACGGATTTATGGGGGATGATGAGGCTGATGTGGGAGAGAAGAATGAACGTGGAAGTGAATTGAGACATAGATGGGCGGGAAATGGCGAACAGAGCTCCGAAGAAGTTCATGATGCTGGACGAAAAGGATCTTTTGTAGGTAAAGAATAAGGTGACAAACAGATCTGTTAAATTGCAAGTGTGAAAGTGTTTTTGCTAGTTCCAAGGTGCAGATACGATGTGCTAGTGCCCGGATTGTTACTAAATAACTATGACAGCACGTTGTAATCATCTGCAATGCGAGGAAAGACATGGAATTCGGAGGCATGCAAGCACTATGAAATTGGTTAACCCGTCTATAAGAATCTAGATGACGCCCTAGCTTTGCAGGGCATTTAGAAATTACAAGATTCAGAGTTGTATCCCGTTTAAACCACGTGGTGGGCGCTCGGGTTATGAATATTCTAAGACCATCTTCTAGGCTATATAATATGATTACAGAAGTAGTATTGAGAGTGTGTGCTGATTCTATCATGTGACCGTATCTGAACCTCTAACAATCATTATTTTACAATAGATAAATTATTAAGGGATCTATCTTTGTGTTTACATGACTTAAATCGGAACTGTAGGGCTTATAGGACTGTGGCATTTAGTCGACAACCACTAATCCAACATAATAACCATTTGAAATCTAGGCTCCTTCTTCACCTATGAGCCAATTTTCGGACGGACCAATCATTCTCCGGATCCGGGATAGCGTAGTGTGTGAATAAGGACCTGTTGATGGGCTGGACGTTCTCACTGATTACCATGAGCTCTTGTATATTTCGGCTCTTTCCGAGGTTAAGACGCGGATATATGAAGAAATCGAAGACGTCGAGGTATTCGAGCTCATTATTTGCGGGCGTGATGCTGCTGATGGGCTCGAGGACGGACCGCCGTTGCTGCACCATGAGGAGGTTGAGTTGGTATGCGCGACTATATAAAAGTAAGCTTTTAGCAAAAGAACGAGAAGTACCTTGGCCTGACTTACCTTCTCATTCCAGCAAAGGTACTCATAGTCGACAACTCCGCTTCAGGTCCCGTCTGATCCACGGGCAGATGTTGACTCAACAGCCGACTCAAAGTCTCCGCATATTTCTGAGCCACGGGCCAATACTGACCCACTTGGTCTAGTATATTGACAAAAAACACAACATTCGGATCCAGTTCATGCTCGGCGATGCTCGCATGCACAATTAACAGCCGTGCGGAGACCCAGATCGACAACGCAAAGACGGGGCCTAGGAGATCGAGCATGCCAGTATTGATGACGTCGACGGAAATTTCTTTGAGGGATTCCACGGCAGCGAGGCAGCGCTGCATGGCCACAAAGGATGGCTTGAAGATATGCGAATGGACGGAAGGGTAAGCTGCTGCAGAGTGCAGGCGGATGACAGTTGTTACGTACGCGGCATGCAAGATAATCCAGTTGGCGATCTTGGAATTGGGGTCTGAGTGGCAGAGCTGCGAGATCTTGCCGTACTCATCCGGCAGATTGACCGACCACGAATCGAGCTCACCGTCCAATTTCCAATAAGTTGTCTGCCAGCGCTCTACTTCTGCAGGGCTCTCAATGTCCACAGGAGTATTAAGAAACTTGTGGATCCGAGAAAGGATGCGCAGGACTTCGCAGTGGTAGGAAAAACTGCCTAGATTTTCGGGCATGTTGATGCCCGTTTGGGTGTGGTCCGCATCACGGAACCAGCGGGTTTCAACAGGCTGGTTTTCGGAGAACAGGTCGTAGCGGCATGGTAGACACCTGTCTGCTTGTGTTTCGTCGAGGAGGAAATCAAACGCTGTGCAAATGGTAGCGTAACGGTCCAAGACATACACCATCCAAAAAAGTCTGCGACGCTCTTCGTCTTCGATCCAAGATTTGGGCTGTGGGAGAGTGAATGCCCTGATGGTGCCGCTTAAGGGATCTGTCGACGGTGCGAGACCGAAATTCTTCTCAACACCTAGCCCCAGCTGTGTAATATTTCTTGCAATTATAGCAAGTAGATTCCAACCTTCAGGGCCGTTGGACGTCCCTAGGACGTCTAAGGAGATGACCACCAAGGCTTGCAGCGCTCTGACGTTCGCGTTTTCCAATCCATATAACTGCACCTTCTGCTTCGAAACGCTAGAATACATCTTTCGTGTTTCTGGAGTCAGATGAGGTTCATTGCAGAATCTCAAGCAGGTAACAACAATTGCGTGGAGCAGGATGCGATCTGGCTCGTTTGGTGGGATATGCTGGAAGAACGCGTCGAACGTCGTATTGCGATCCAGAATCGGGCACCAGGTATTCACATGTTTGAAATACAGGTCCACGAGACTGTACAGCATTTCGTATGGCGGTAAGTCTGGGTCAGGCATCTCAGATGTCCAGCCATTTCTAGGGCTTGAGGTGGAAGACGTAGGGTGCACCGCGCTTGCCGGACTTTCCAGCCACTCAATCGACAGAATAGACCGAGAGTCTAATGGCTGCTGGAACTGCTCAAACGGATCGATATGTGGGAACCTACTACCCAACATTGTTGGAGTAGGCTGGGATCCGACACTTGGAGATACTCGAGCATGATCTATCTTGTGGTGGTGACTGATATGATCTTCAAATCTCCTGCCCAGGACAAGTAGCATGGCCTCAAGCCGGTCGATCGTTTTCTTCTGCTCGCTGGCTTGTTGCGACCGTGGTCCTGGCTTGTTTCTTTCGTAGTAGACGCACACTCGTTTGTTGCGAGAGCACCAGCCGCAGATAGGTTCTACTTGGTCACATTTGACCTTCCGAGCTTTGCATCTCTCACATCTAGCGACTCAGTTTATATGCAGCCTGTCTACAGTTATGGGACGGAACATACGATTGTTTCTTTGCTGAAAGTCTCTTCCGCTTATCCCCTCCGCCTTGGGGACTCGTGCTACTGTTCTCTTCGATGGTGCTATTAAGGGAACTCCTATCAGTCATGGGCCGTTGCTCAATCGACATATTAGTGTTTGGGCGCGCTGCTTCATTGTTTGGCCACATATGTGGTACTCATTAATAGTAGAATAAGGGGTCACGAGACTTGTGAAGGAAGCACAAAGTTTCGTTAATGAATGAATCTCGAGAATATTATAATATTTCCCCGCATCTCCACCCTCCTTGGCATTCATGATCCAGTGGTCATCTTGGTAGAATCTGATGCATTGGGAAGGCGGTGAGTTATGAACTAGGTTTGAAAATTTTCAACATTCGCTGCACGTGATCAGAATTCGAAGGGTGGTGACAAAACAATCCGGACACTTTACCTGAGTTCTGAGGCGCAAAGTGTCCGGATTGTTTTGTCCTCACCCTTCGATTAACGATGAGCTCTTTAATGAAGACTCTCCACCATCTTCGTCTTAGGTGTTATCGTATGCTCCTGCTCTACACCTCTAAATTTCCGAAAGGTTGGTTAGAGTACAGTAATGGCTGCAATGGCTGCAATGGCAGATGGTTGCTGACGTGCATGCACACCTTCGTAGTTCAGATTCATGGGAATGGGGCACTACATAAAACTGGAGAAATGAACTAAGCTTCATTAGTGGCCTAGGTGCAGCAGAAACGTTGATGCTGTCAAGACTTCTCCACAGTCACGCCTAGACGAATTTAAAGACCTGGAGACCTCGACTTGACTAGCTCAATTAAGTAGTCATCCGCATCCTTAATTTCGCGGACTAGTACGAAAGTCTATCTCGTCTCATTCTACGTGGCTAGATGGCTGGTAGCGGCAAGACGCAAAACCACCACATGGTAAAGATGCGCGACGACACAGTATAGGGCGTACCAAAGTAACTTGCACGTGTACTACGGGCACATCCTAGGCGGCTAGCTGGTTTTAAATCGGGTGCTGTGTGGTGCCTAGTTCGCCGAATAAATACACCGACGTGCAGCGGGTAGAGTAATTGTACAATAATAGGTACATGGTACACTTCACGAGTCCACGTGTAAACCACATCTGCGCCTTTGGCTGCCTAATACGATGGGGTCTATAGTCTTATTTCAATAATGTCTGCGGATTGCAGAGCCGCTCCTTTAGTTTCAGAAATGATCTGTTTCATAAGAAAAGGCTCTTATCTGCGTGTCGGCGTTAGTTCGCCCATTCGCTACCACTGCGAAAAAGTTACGTGTGCCATCACAACCTTTGTGAGAAGTATTTTCATATATTCTCTTTAAAGCTCTTGGTGTGTATTCGTTGTAATTCTTCGTCGCAATTTCCGTCTTCAGCGCGTGTGTCATTCTTCTGATCGATTTGTTTAGTTACCTGAATAACCGAATACTCTCAGAGTCGTTGTGAAGCTTAGCCCGCGGTGGCCTCGATCACCCAATGTTTACTCGATTCACATCGCGTAGGCTTTTGAAGCCTCTGCTATATGCATCTGCGATGACTGGAGGCTTCACATACATAGCCTTCCGAAGCCGCGACCTCCCCGTACCAGCTCCGTCCACAGCAGTTCGCACACCACCGAAATCCCCCAAATTCAAGACTCGAGATGAACAGATAAGCGGTCTTAAAAACAGCGGGACAATAACGAGCTCGCCATCTCCAGATAATATCTATGATTTGCTTGTTATAGGGGGCGGAGCGACGGGTGCGGGGATTGCGCTGGATGCAGTCACACGAGGCCTGAAAGTGGCACTGATCGAGCGAGACGACTTCAGCTGTGGGACAAGTAGCAAGAGTACTAAGTTAGTACACGGCGGTGTGCGATATCTAGAGAAGGCTGTTTGGAACTTGGATTATAGCCAGTACGCCCTTGTCAAAGAAGCGTTACGTGAAAGAAAATGCTTTATGGATATTGCGCCACATCTATCATCATGGATGCCGGTAATGGTACCACTACAGAAATGGTATCAAGCGCCATATTTCTGGGCGGGGACGAAATTCTACGACTTCCTTGCAGGGTCGGAAAGCATTGAGAATTCATACTTTTTGACACGGAGAAAAACCCTCGAGGCATTCCCTATGCTAAAAGACGAGAATCTAATCGGTTCTCTCGTTTACTATGATGGCCAGCACAACGACTCTAGGATGAATGTCTCCCTAGCAATGACCGCAGCGTTTTACGGTGCAACGACCGTTAATCACCTCGAGGTGACTGGCTTGGAGAAGGATGCGGCAGGGAGGCTCGCTGGGGCGAGGGTTCGGGACTTGATTTCGGACCGAGACGGCAACGTCAAGAAAGGAGAAGAGTTTGTTGTCCGCGCTAGAGGTATCATTAATGCCACTGGGCCTTTCGTTGATGCCATCCATCAGATGGACGACCCAAAGACGCGCGAGATAGTGGCACCGAGTTTAGGTGTTCACGTTGTGCTTCCAGGATACCTCAGCCCTGATAACATGGGATTAATCGATCCTTCATCATCAGATGGACGAGTGATATTTTTCCTGCCATGGGAAGGTAGCACGATTGTCGGAACGACCGACACGCCATGCAGCATCAGCAATAACCCTGTCCCAGAAGAAGAGGATATTAACTGGATCCTGAACGAGATCCGAGGGTATTTGACACCAAATATCACTATTCGCCGCTCTGATATCCTCGCAGCATGGTCTGGCATCCGACCCCTCGTCCGCGACCTCAATGCAACGAACACCGAATCCCTTGTCCGCAGCCACCTCATTACAATCTCCGACTCGGGATTGCTAACATGCGTCGGCGGCAAATGGACTACATACCGCCAAATGGCCCAAGAAACCGTGGATAAAGCTATTAAGAGCTTTAAGCTTTCACCTCGACCCCTAACACACACACCAGATATCAGTGGTCTCAACCTCACCTCACACAACCCAGTCTTCGATGGAAAGTGCCAAACGCAAAATGTCCGCCTAGTCGGCGCCCATGGATTCTCAAAGACGCTGTTTGTAAACCTCATTCAGCAGTTCGGCCTCGATGCCGACGTCGCGAAGCATCTTGCGCATTCATACGGCGATCGTGCCTGGGACGTTGCTGCAATGTCGACACCCACGGACCGAAACGCTCCACTCGCCAACAGGATATCTCCAAACTACTCGTTTATCGATGGCGAGATCCGCCATGCTATCAACAGCGAGTACGCACAAACCGCCGTTGATTTCCTGGCGCGACGGACTCGTTTATCGTTTCTGAATGTACAAGCTGCGTTGGAGGCGTTGCCGCGCGTAATTGATTTGATGGGCGACGAACTGCGGTGGAGTGCAGCACGCAAGGAGGTCGAGTGGGCTGATACGGTCAAGTTCCTCGAGGGTATGGGGCTACCGGCAAATAAATTCGGTATTACAATGGAGGAGGTGCTGAAGGCGAGATTGGCGAAGAATGCTGATTAAAAGCCGGTTCAGAAGTTGGTAAGAGATGCTTAGATTGATGAAGGCCGGTGAGACTTGTGCTGATTGTTTAAGGTGATATTTGGAAAGGATCGACAACGAAGCCGGGGCAACTAAGACCCGTCCTTGGGGAAGCCGTTGGGATTTGAGTAAATGAGGAAATCGTCTATATAATCCTTATTGAAAGCTCTGTGAGGCATGATCCGTGGCTCCAGCTTTAAAATGAGGAAGTATGTAGGAGAGATGCATATAGGAGGAGAGTAGTAGGAAGGATGATTTAGAGAACTAATAAATTTACGTCTATAGTATTTCTTATCTGAATAGGTCTGTCTATCTTGCGGAGCTTCAGGATTTTTATTTGGAAATAAAATGAGCTGTACTCGTCTGCTCTTGAAGTTCACCACGAGCTCTAAGAATCTCGGGCCTGAAAATCATCAATGATCGAGCGTCCCATGCGCACAACATCGAGGTGTACGGCCAGTAACCGCAGTGAGCGAGAACGGGCCGAGATTAATAATACGCGTGTCTTGGGCCGTAATAATTATGAGATGTAGCAGAACTCGGTGATAGTCACCGAAGTGCGTCCCTCTAGGCGCGATTCGCAAGGCGAGGCTGGAAGACGAAACAAGCCTCAAGGAACTCGTCGCGCTGTGCCTGTGCCTCACCTCAGGAGACAACGGCAGATGCAATACGACGATAAATGTAACTAAGCGCAGGGCTGGGTAATATGACATCTTCAAACCTTACTTCTGATTGAGTCTTAGACCAGGAGATCTTGTGAAACCCCTCCCCTGCCCGAGCTTCAAGCTGTCAGCTCGGGGGAAATGTACCGAAGTGCAGCGAGCACGCCCTTAACTAGGATACTGGATATTATCTTTCGGCTCTATCCGTACACTACCAGCCTAAACAATTCAGTACGGCGACAAAAGTATTCGTACGGGCCTGTGCTCATATTGCAGAAACGAGTGTCTTTTTGTATAGGAAAAAGCACAGACCCGTACGAATACTTATGGCGACGTACTGTACCACTACAGTAGAGTGCCTACTCTATATATAGCACCTTACCACTTGGTAGGAAGGGTTTCCGTTGTAAATTTTCGCGCAATCATCGTTAGCGCCTTCGGTGTATCTAAATCTGATTTTCCGATGGCTGGAGTGGAACTCTTTCCAGACACGGCTAGATCCCTCGAACCTTGAACGCTGACAGAGACGTCGGAATTTGAGTAGCAACATCACAGCTAACGCGCAATTAACCGCCACTCACGGTCCTTCCCCGCCTCCTGTATGCATGCACGGAATGCCTCTGGGGTGTGCTATCGCGACCCTCCAAGGAGGAGCCTTCATTTCCTTAACTCGAATATGCAAGGTACGTATTGTTTGGCCAGACCTTAACCTCTCTTTTGGTCATAATACGGGTCCTAGACCAATACTTGCACCATTCGACATCTAAATGTGGCTTTTGCGAGCGAGACCTATGTAGGAGGACTATCTCGCTCTGGTACAGAGCCTATCATCCTCTGAATCTCCTCGAAGATATGAAGTCGCCATGCGTCTCTTCGAATCCCTAGCTAGACGAGAATATCGAAAATTATCTTTCCTTAAGAAATAAGAATGGGAGAAAACGAGCCGTCTAGTCCGCTCTTCATCGGATCCATTGACCAAGGCACAACAAGCTCACGGTTCTTGATATTCAATGAAGCTGGCGACCCAGTTGCTTCGCACCAGATTGAGTTCAAGCAGATCTATCCACAGCCTGGGTAGGTTGCTGCCACTCCGTCTTCTACCTATGGCCTGAAACTTATATCTCAGATGGCACGAACATGATCCTCTAGAGATTGTCTCCTCTGTCGAGAAATGCATTGACAGTGCAGTGTCAGCCTTCACTAAACAGGGACATTTCCTCGGTCAAATCAAAGCTATCGGTATCACCAATCAAAGAGAGACTACTGTCGTGTGGAATCAGGAGACCGGCGAACCTCTCTACAATGCGATTGTATGGACCGACACACGAACTCAAGCGTTAGTCCGAGCGCTGAAAGAGAGACTGGGTGCAGATAAAATCCTAGAACGTGTCGGTGTACCATTATCGACATATCCATCTATTGGTAAGCTTCTCTGGCTTCTCCATAATGAGCCTAAGGTTCAGGATGCCTTTGAAAGAGGTATCCTAGCATTTGGCACGATCGATACCTGGCTGGTCTACAAACTCAATGGCGGTCCAGAGAAGAATGTCTTCGTCACAGATCCATCCAATGCTTCCCGAACAATGCTTATGAATATTAATACCCTGCAATATGATGAAGCCGTTATCGATTTCTTCCGCCTCGACACTAAAAAAGTCCACCTCCCGAAGATCACGCCATCTTCCCATCCAGATGCCTACGGGTGCCTCGAATCTACCGTCCTAAAAGGTTTCCCCATCACCGGCTGCCTCGGCGATCAATCTGCCGCTCTCGTAGGCCAAAAAGGCTTCACACCCGGTATGGCCAAGAACACCTACGGCACCGGCTGTTTCCTCCTCTATAACATCGGGATAACCCCTGTGATTTCCACCCACGGTCTACTAACGACTGTCGCTTATGACTTCGGCGGCAAGCCAGTCTATGCCCTTGAAGGTAGCATCGCTGTTGCAGGGTCCAGTGTCAAATTCCTCGTTGATAATTTCGGTTTCACTGAAGCTTCAGACAAGATGAGCGCCTTGGCAGAGACTGTCCCAGACAACGGTGGCTGCACCTTCGTAACTGCTTTCAGCGGTCTGTTTGCGCCATACTGGATCGACGATGCCCGTGGGACGATTTTTGGGATTACGGCGTTCACGACGAGAGGCCACATTGCCAGAGCGACGTTGGAGGCGACATGTTTTCAGACCAAGGCAATCCTGGACGCCATGGAGAAGGATAGCAAGCATAAGCTGGCTGAGCTAGCTGTTGATGGAGGGATGTGCAATTCAAACTTAACCATGCAAGTATGACACCCTGCACCACGCTTCCTATCTATCAAAAGCTCTTTCCATCGTTACTAATAGAGATTTCCCAGACACAATCAGATCTGATTAACATCCCCGTCATCCGGCCCGCGATGCGCGAAACCACTGCTCTCGGTGCAGCCGTCGCCGCAGGCCTGGCTGCCAAGGTGTGGGCAAACGTTGAAGAAGTGAGACATGTCAACACAGAGGGAAGGACAGTGTTCAAGCCGCAGATCTCGAAGGAGGAGAGTGGCAGGCGGCTATTGAGGTGGACGAAGGCGGTGGAAATGAGTAGGGGGTGGACTAGCTAGTTACCGGTTTGGGATTCTTTAATCTTAGAACGTAAGTCATGGTGTACTAGGACGGGTTTTTAGCGAGGTACATTCGCATTTAAAATTTGTATGTAAGGGTACCTACTGAGCTAAATGTTTTAAATTCTAAAGTGCTTCTACATAAATTTACGTGAGGATTTATATAGACGAACATCAACATGTTAAATACTATAACGTATTTCACGTACGAGTTGCCTACACAGACGAGTTGCCTACCAAAACACCAAAATTGACTATTACTACCTACTACTACACCACCACCCTACATAATGACCCTTATTCGATCGTAATTGAATCCTCATGTCTCTCGCATGTACAGGAATTATAGCCTATAATACCACATAAGCTGCAGCGCTTCTGTCAGCCCTTAGAGCCTACCTGCCAACTACCCTCACCTACTACCTCTGTATAGATTTAAGCATCAACCTTAGCACTCTAAAGGATATCCTCTCCGTCTCGTATAGAGAGACTACCCCCTTGCATTATACGCCTCTTACGCTTTCTTTCCCTCCTCTTTTTCTATTCATTTGCTGCCTATAGAGCCTTAACTTCTGCCTTAAGTAGAACAGTAGAATGCATCATAACTTGCGCCCCTTTAACAAGGCAGCTAACAGCATCATTAATTAAGGTAGGAGAGCTGTTTTGATGTTGTACAATATAGTTCTTAATATGCTCTGTTTGAAAATCAAGCTCCCTTATAGTTTAAGGAGTCTTTAAGGTCTAATTGTTACTCTCAACTATAGCAGGGGTTGGAGTTCTCAAGTGTAGATTTAAGTAAGAGAGGACACTCTGTAGTTTATACAGAACTAGTCCTGTAGCTTAGAATCTGCTCTTAATGTTCTGCTCTATAAACGTAGCTTTAAATGCTTCTTTAAATGTAGAGAGAAACTCAAGCTTTGTAATATAATTTAGCTAGTTCTGTATAAAGGTTTTAATCTGCTTTCTATACAAAAGCTTTAGCAGAGCAAAGCAGCTAACATTAAGTAGCTAAAGAATGTGCAAGGAGTATAGTGGTATATAGAGGGTAATTATCTTCTGTTCTATATAGTAGTGTTGAAATTAAGCTAAGAGATGGCTCTTATGTCTATTAAGAATAAGAAGGC
>JPJV01000404.1:0-26141 GCA_000750745.1 Pseudogymnoascus sp. VKM F-4281 (FW-2241)
GAGACGCTCCCCCCCCTCCTCCTCCTTAGCAACAAGCTTCGGGTCCCCCACCTGGCGCCTCCCCCCCCCTTCTTCCCCTGCCCGGCGCCCTAGTCCGCCTTTTCGCCCGCCTTTTCGCAGCCCCATGGCCCTGTCGGGCAATGAGCATGAGCCTCGACATCTGTCAGAAGTGCCTAGGCGTGCAAGAGCTCAGACTGCAGCCCTCTTGCAGGGTCATGGCTAGGTGGGCTTTGAGGGAAAGCGGCACTGCTAGTGGCACTCCACAGTACCCCTATTCTAGCATATCGCTGACCCAGTTGTTGCCTCATCAAGATATTTATTCACCATCGCCGCCCCAAACGCCTCTTCAATGCTCTTCACCAACTGCACACGTTCAGCCTCAAGTATCAGCTACAAAATCCTCTTTCATATACGTTGTTAAGGGATCTAATTCTAGACCACAGTCTTTGTGATCTACTTACCAGAGGCTCTTGCGTATATTCCGCCGCTTGTAAGGGTCTCATCGCCTTCTCTAAGGGATGTAACAACACCTATATGTTGACCACGCAGCTTCCCATGGCACCATCTCTCCCTTCTAATCACCTTCCCTACGATCAACACAATATGTCCAGCCATTACCTGTACGAGCTCGGCCAACCAATCTTCCGAAGCAATATGCAGTACTCGGCCTTCGCTCAGGCGCCCCAGGGCCCGCCACAGTACGCTTCTCAGGGCACCAGCAGCGCCTTCAGCTCGTCTGCTCACCCTAACGAGGACTGGACCAAAATCTCGGATCTAGCCGAGCGTAGGAGGATACAAAACAGGATTGCCCAACGCAACTATCGTATGTAAACTGACTCACGTCCGTGGGATCGCTACTGATATCTTGCAGGTAAGAAGCTCAAGCGCCGCCTCGAAGACCTCGAGCGTCGTGTTGGATCACCCGAGAAAGAGGGAGAGAAGAAGAGCCCCAGACTGCCTCCTGCATCCAAGGCGAAGAAACAACCAGCAGGCGAAGTCTCCAAGCCCACACAAAAGCAGACTGTTCCCAGCATGAAGTCGCCCTACCAGCAACGGGCTATCTCTCCTCTCGAGTACCACGACGACTTCCTAGTCCAGCAGGACTACAGCTCTCCAAGCTACTCTGCTCCCGACGAGTCCATGGTCTACAAAGGCACCCACTACTACCACGCGCCGATGACTACAATCGACTCGTACCCGAGCTACCTCGCTTCCTCCTCGATGGCTCCCATGCCCAGCATGTCTTACTTTGCCGACTCTACCGAGCCAGGCCAGACCCAATACGCCAAGTATATCTACATGCCCGGCATGGATATTAACGGGCCCAGCCCCAGCCCGTATGAGTCGAATCCTCAGGTTAGTGCCCGGAGACAACCGCTTGCGCGAACCGCCCGCTGACCTCGACATAAAGACTCTTCCGCTGTATCACTCTTTCGACCGCTCGACCAACGTCTCAGACGCCGGTTGCGAGTACCCCTCTACCCCCTTCTCTCTCGTCGAGTCTGCTAGACAGGGCACGCACTTTATCTAAAGGGATCTCGCACTTTGAACTATGGACAGCAGGGCGCATCGGGCATAGGAAAAGGGACGATTCACGAGGAATTTGCATGGTTACTAGCGCATGGTGTTGGATTTTTGGTAAAAAAAAACCCCTTCATTGAGATTGACGACGGCGTTATAGATTTCTGCATGAACCGGATGGCTATCGCTAGCTCAGTTACCAATTTCTGAGCTCAGCTCCTTGTGCGCATATTTTCAAAGGCGTGCTTGCAGGCAATAGGAAGCTGTCAGCGTAGTGGCACGCTTTCTTCTTGCTCCAGAGCATATGGCATACCCAAGACATTTACCATGGACCTGCTTAGGGCGCTTGCTGCCAATGATCTAGCGAGCTTGCTAGGTGTACCGGATCTCCCTAGATATGACCAATTGTTAAGTAGGTAGTGCGTCATCTCCTATATAAAGCTGCGCTAGACGCCTTGCAAGTAGCGCGACTGTTGCCTTCCCTCAATACCTCTTAACAAGAACTCCTTTCCTTTATCCACGTAGAGTATGAGTTGTATTAAGGGGTGCCCGGAAGGCTCTTAGAGGGCACACCGCAATGTTGGCGGGTAGGGATAGGGAGGAGTAGTAAGGGGCGGAACGTCGCGAACAGTTGGAGAGAAAAGGCCAACTCAGGATGTGAACAAGCTGAAAAGAAGTGGCGAAGGCCGGGACACGCCACCACAGGAAATAACCACATCGAGCAGCCCATGTTGCTCTTCTCTACCGCATTCATTGAGGTGTGCTCATGCACCAAAACGTCAGGGTGCTGACTTCTCTACCAAGAAGCAGTGTTGTCCTTCTCGTCCATTTCAGACCGAACTCTATTGGTGAGCAGGCTTCCAGCCCCCACGCGCGCTTTTTCCTTTCTCTTTTGCCCGGTTTCTCTTACAGGCTCCACCGAGTGCTGACCTCCCAAGGGAAAGCCCAAATGTAGTTGTCGTTTCGGTCATCTTATTGGCCTGCGCGCTGAACCAAGGACGGCGGAGTTGGGCGCACGAACGTGAACCACCCCCGGCAGCGCATACCCCCGAGCGGCGCACTCTTATTTTACCCCTAATAAGCGCTAGCAGAAGTCACATCCAAGTTAGTCCACCCTAGACAGCCTTTGAGGCTAAGCGAATAATTCGGGCTAAATATGCTAAATTTAGTCTTTCTACACACTGCACTGTTGTAGATCAAACGATATAGCGTTCCTCTGCCATTGCATAACCATACGTTACATTATGCATAGGTACATTAGTTCTACTATAGCTATAAAAGGGACAAAGACCTCCTATTTGCAATAGTTTAACAATAGTAAGCAACGTAGCTAGATGTTATAGCAGGTTTCCGCAACCCTTGCACTGACAGATCGATTAATTGGGTAATCGAGGTTGTAGTGTTAGAGATGCAGAAAACAGGGGTGCGAGCTCTCTTAGGAGAAGTCTCCTAGAAGAGTTCCCCTAGAAGCGGTAGGCTCCTAGAAGAGTTCTCCTAGAAGCGGTAAGCTCCTAGAAGAACTCTCCCTAAAGAGGGATTCTCCTAGAAGAGAATTCACGTAACAGAACTATAAGAACTGTTAGAACTGTTATAGTTCTAACAGTTCCTTATAGTCCCTTTAGCACAACGCTACTATATAAGTAGATAGTTATTTCTTAGATAGGAGCTTCGTGCTTAACTTAATACAGTATTTGTTATATACTAGTAACGTGTTTTACAAAAGCCTTTATGAATGATCCCCTACCTCCTCTGTTAAGTAAACCTTATACAATGAAACCTCTATAAGTCTTATAGTTTAAGACCTAGCGTTACACTAGAATCGTTAGTGTCTCCTCTAGAGCCTAATCATTTCTATAGGATTTTATAGAGACATAAGGCAACGACTAGCATAATGCTAGTTATAACATTGTAGCTTAATATAACTAATTTCTAACTATAGCTTACTATATTGCACACTACTCTTACTATAGTTTGTTTATCTACACTTAATAGTTTTAGATGCACTAGTATTGCGCCTTTAGCTATATAGATATAGCACCCTATAACATACATGTACACTAAATAATACACAACACTAAATAATACACGAAATTGCGCTAACATAACAAACACTAGAAACAATTCTACTACAACAAAATAAAATTAATTAAAATTACTTAATCCTCCTCTACAAGTATCTCTTTATCGTTTCTACAAGTACACGCATTGTGCCTAGTCTTGCTATACTTGCTATAATGCTACGTGTGCGTTTCTGTCCTTAGCTTCTATCTACTACCTATATGCTCTTCCTCTCTAATTTGCTATATAACATTATTCTCATCTTATAGATCTTGTCTACCTTATATAGAAAGCAAACCCCCTTGTCTTAAACATGTCTTCTTAGCTCTCTAACGTTTGCTAAGCTTATTGTTTGCCTGTTAAAGGATTAAGTTCTTAGATTTTAATAGGGCTAACTAATGTATAACCTTTAATGCCCCCTTTGCAATCTAGTTAACAGCCTTGAAAATTAAGGTTAGCAAACTATTTTAATGTATAGAGATCCAATTCTTAATAAAGGTAGACTATAGAGAGGCCTTAGTTAGGTTATAAGGTGTCTTAGGAACCTAGGAGTACAATGTGCTAGGCTGTGAGTTTAGAGGTGTTAGGGTCTTTAACTTAAGATCAAGCTTAGAAATAACATGTTCTAAGTTAAATAGAACAAGCCTAGTGCCTTAAAAACCTCCCTAGATGTTCTTCTCTATTATAGTAGCCTAGTGCGCTATGTAGAAGGTAGTAAGGAAGTCTTCTTTGCTAATGTATGTTCTATGTGCCTTTATTAACTTGTAGATTTAGTTGCTATATACTGTTTTAAGTAGACTAAAACATCTAACATTAAGTAGCTAGAGGATATAAGATGAGTAAGGAGGTATATAGAGTATAATAATGTTGTTCTCCTTGTAGAAAAGCTTAAAGTCAACTAAGTGGTGGCTCTTATAGCTGTTAAGGATAAGGAGGCAATATCCACCTATATATTATAGCTTAGTGTACTTGTTAAAGTACTAAATCTATTCTAGGCCTCTCTTATTTGTTGTCTAGCTATTTTCAGTAACAGAAATAGCCTAGTCTTTAGGCAATAGGCTGTTTTTGTACTACAACAAGAGGTGGTTTTTGCCTATAAGAATGATAAATAGTAGGATTGCCTAGCCCTACAAGTTAATGCCCTAGATAATAGTAGCCTATTCCTAGTTTCCTAGCTGTACTAATTTAGCCTTTCTACATCGTTCTATACTTGTTATAACTATTGTAGTCGAAATCTAGCCTATTAAAAACCCAGTCTTGTTAAAGTTGTAGATATTAGCCTCTATAATACTATACTTTGCAATTGTGTTCTACACAAGTATATACTAGCTATGAATAATTTTTAGGTCTTTACATTTAGCTCTTTAGTAGTTGTATTTCTAATTAAGGCGTGTCTTTAGCTCTAGATAGCAAGCAACAAAGCGTAAAGCCTAATGTGTCCTAACGTATTGTGTATTACGCTTAGCAAGGAGTTCATTTGCTATATCTTCTACACTAGACAGCTATAGAGGAAACCTTAGGAATCTAGGTTAAGAATGTATTAAACAATAGTCCCTTCTTCTAATTTGTCTAGCTTTAAAGAATTAGCTAAGATATTGCATTGTAATTGTATACTATGTTTGCAGCAACTAAGCTTCTAGTAATCTACATTAAAGAGCTTAGCTATAGCCTAAGTACTTAATGTTAGGTCTTGTTGTATAGCTTAGAGGCCTAACAAGATGTTGCTCTTATTATTCTTTTAGGGCATGTTAGGTTGTAGAGAAATAGAGTATTTTGTTAAGAAATGGTGTTGGCACGATTTTGTGTATTATTTAGTGTTGTATATTATTTGGTGTACATGTACGTTATATATAAGGCATTTTCTGCTAATAGAACTAGTTACTAGTTCCTTGAAATCCAACTCCTAGTTTTTGTTCTAAACTATGAATTAGTAGGAAACTATAATTAGCAGCCTTGTCTAACCTTAAGATATGTTAGCACAGATACTATTTTAATTAAGAGAAGAGGTTTAAAGCCAATATTAAAAGCAAAAGCTACATTTAAGCCCCTTATATACTTCCTAGAGAATCTTTTTACCTTAGAATAGGCCTCTATCTTCCTTCCTATCTCTAACTATTTAAAAATACTAGCTATATAATAGTGTCTCTTCTAGACTTTTCTTCTATATACTAAGCTACTTCTATAAGCCCCTCTTCTTACAATTATTATAACTTTATGCAAGGTTGTGGTGTCGGAGCTGCTGTTTTCGGCTGGCGCTAGTTGCTGCTTTACGCATCCTCGAACACCTAAAATCTCATCACGTGCTTTAGATGAATGATTAGCCACCGGCAATTATCGGACCGAAGGCACCGTTCCTGTAATCCAAAAACCAAAACCCGCGTCTAGTCTCTTCTACCTCCGGCCACAAACCTCCCAATTATACTGTGTATAGATTGTCACAGGTGGAAATCCGGGGCAGGATCCCGGGGCTGGCACGTGGCGGGTGCCACGGCCATCGCCGGCTAAGGGGGCGGCCGGCACACTCCAGTTCCGGTGCTCCCGGCGCACTCCAGATAGGAGCCGCCGGATGCGGGATAACCCCGGAGCGATCGCCGGCCTCCACGAGTCAGGGGCGATCGGGGCGCTCCCATTGGGAGGCACCGAACGCGGGGTAGCCCAAAGGACCAATAAGGGCGGTCCTGGGCGCGGAGCTGGAGCGCCAGGATGGCTGCAGCACCGGATCCGGAGTGCACGCAGTAGTTAGGGCGCAGCCTAGGAAGCGTGCCTTCTATATAGTAGAGCCTGCACCCTCAGTAGGAGGGGGCAGAGATTAGCTTATTTAATACAGCGGTGCTTACTTACGCCTCACCAGTACTCCCTCTGTGAACTTAGGCACACGAGGCATACCCCCATCGCTACCCAGGCGTGGCGACGGCGTAGCGACGGCGTAGCGACGGCGCACCGACGGCGGCACGCGCGCGCGCCCGCACGGCACCCACCAGAGCGGTGGCCTGAGTTCTCACCTGATCGCCCCTCGTACGAGACGCCCGCTGGAGTCGTGGCTCCCTGCCCATCGAACCCTAACAGACGGCTTCCTTTATTTTATCATTTTATCAATCTACCACTTTACTGCTGCGCAGTCTACAGAGCTTCCGTTACATACATCGGAAGGGCCTTTCATTATACGGCTATTTACGACTACGTTTAACATGATGAGATGTCAGTGATATGTACAAATTGTGGTCATTCTGGAGGTACATAGGCGTCGCTGTGAGCTCGATTTCTAGAATGACTCCGCTGCCGACTCGACGGGCGGTTTCGATCAGTTCTCCGACTTCTGTAGGGTTCTTCGTCGTCACTTCCACCATAATCCGAACTCATGCTATAGTGCATCGTCCTCATTGAATGGTCCATGGAGGTGGAAGAGTTTGTTCCCTGCAGCTTCCGTCTTTCGGAGGGACTGAAGGAGCTTCGCCGTAGGCTTGTTGGATCTTATTAAACTCATCTGCTTTGATAGCTCTAAGATCTGCGTTTGACCTCTATCTGGATTTATTTTGAGGACGAGCTTTCGATACGCGATTTTAATCTCCGGGAGCCTCGCATCCTATTCCACGCCTAATATCTTGTATGGATCAGGAGGAAGAGAAAGTCCGTTCATTATGAAAAGATCAAAAGGGTTAAGACATAGACATATTCTTCATCAGAAGCAAAAACAAGTCGAGACAATTTGAAAATGCGAAAATGAAGCCGAGAAAAGCTCCGCCTCATCGCCACAATCAGCCTCAGGATCAACCCCGGCTGACGTGGCTCCACCCCTAATACCCTGAAGGAGCTGCCTTAAGCAATACCAATTATGAAGGGGCAGTTACCGTGTCTCCCTGTTAAGAACTCCCACCGCTCTAGGACGGTTGGGTTATGTTGTCAAGGCAGGAGTTTAGATATCACAAAGGCTTTTTTTTATGCACGTTCCTAGTATGTGTAAATGTATTTCGTGGATGAGCAGCGGGGATCTGAAGCAATCATCACTTAGTCGTATGAACCAAATTTTCTTCTGTCTCGTCCCTAACCAAAAGACCATATCCCCCACAATACTCGTCACTTACCCCACGACTACCCCTTATACCCCGTCCGCCTCCATTTAATCCCACTTCTCAACCCTCCTTCCCCCCACCTCAGGAGCTAAACGCGGACGCTAGCCCACCTCCCTAGCACCCGCCACAAGATCGGCAACGCCCATAATTGCCAAGATCGCAAATCGCATCTTGGTCGCAACGCGATGCGGTCATCACATGTTGCATTTCCAATCCGTCCTCATCCCTTTGTCACGTCAGATAGGGGGGGGTGGGGGGAGGCGTGCTTGGCGGCGCGGTGTCGATGATGGTACGTGCGCGGAGGCTTGTGGTTAAAAACATACATAAATTACTATTAATGCTCTCTAAGTCACTTTACATATGATTTACTATGTAATACTACCTAAACACACTGCCACCCACGGATCGGCTTTACAATTAGGCTGGAACACATATCACCCAACCGAGTGATATTTGCTTGGCAAAAGAACGCTAGTGCATGACCAAGTATTTCCATTTCCAACCTTTTTTTGCAGTCTACAGATTTTTGGTTCCAACTTCATCCCTAGATCAGATGCTCATATCTGTGAATCAACTAGCCCCACAACCTCACTTGTCGATATAACAATGGCGACATCGCAGTCTATCCAACTAGACGAACCCTCCTACCCCTCTTACAGAGAGCTTCAGAGCGATGGTGTGCATGTCATTGTTTCTCCTAAGGTTACTCAGCGTCTTTTTTGGCCATTCGATGGTGTCTTTCCTACTTGTATTTCTATTATGAAGACCCCTTATAGTCTAGACTCTCTTGAGCCGTACTTCCAACCAGATACTAGTGGTAGCAGCACTAGCACGTGGCACGAAATCTCACAGTTACCCCTTACTGAACCAAAGATCTCATCTATTAAGGTTTCTGTGGACGACCTCGACTTATGGGAGGAGATGTGGCTAGAGCAGCATAGGGGGCACACCGGGCCTAGCGCTGAGTACGTAACGTATGGAGATCTTAGCGATGATGAGCGGCCTTACCCGACAGAGATGAAGGAGGACGGCGGCTGGGAGTCGGACTCAGATACAGAGTATCTTGTGAGATGCTGTGGCGAAGACAGGCCACTCAACAGTGAAAATGCAGCGACGTTGGTGGTTGAGCCTTCTGCAGACAATGGCTTTGTCACAGTGCACGACTACGTAAGCGGTAAGTCTAGCTAATAACTGTTACCAACTATTCTAATGATTGTGTCAGCTGTGCATCCCTGGCTCATGAGCCTGCGTGAAGATATCCTGACAGCTAAGAGAGTTGGACTTTATTATCCTCCATCGTTACCAACTGAGTTAATGGTAACAACTCTGCCAAGTATGTTGATGATTGCAGACAAGAAGAGCTGGATTCTGCGGATGCGTGCAGCTCAACGGCTCGCACTCTCCCGATAGGTTAGGTAATATAGTGTTTATCTTATCCTGTGAAAGCAATAGCAAGCGAGTCATAAATACTATCAGAAGTTCATTAAACAGACCAGATAACGAGTTGAATCTCTACTCCAGTAGTTATACATCCTCACTAACCAGCTATAGAGCTGCGTTCGAATAATAATTATCTAAATAGTCTACTATAGAGGTTTGTGCCAGCATCTCACTCCAATAAAATCACGTTGTACAACTATACTTATCTCCTAAAGCGCATGTTTGCTTGCAAGTTTCCAAATTTTAGACTGGAAATCTCGAAAATAGTCGTAACTTCCTTTCTCGCACAGCTTAACGCAACATAAGTGAAACATGTGGCATCATAGAAATCATATAGCGGATTTGTAACGTTGTTATTGAAAGCGTCCAGTCTATAATGCAAGTTGCAATATTTCCCTTGAATAGAATAAATGTTTGTACAACACGACATTGCTAGACACTGGGCGTACAAGCAGTAAGACTTTCAACATAGCTGCTGCTAGCAGAATAGACAATAAGACCTCCAGCACCTGATATAGCAAATGAAGATACCTTTGATCCACAGATTGCATTTAAAGGATATGGTGTGGTAATCCCTAAACTGATTTTCAAGCACTCGGTGTGGCTATTGCAGATGCACAATATGAGCTCCCAAAGGCGATGACAGTACTCGCAATAGCGGCACCGCAGGCACCATTTGAACAGTCGCGGAGACCATTACTGAAGTCGGCATTACTACACAAGCAGTAGGCATCAAGAGCCATACATCCTAGTCCCGAGTATTGAGCGAGCATATTATTGAAGCACAGTTTGCCGCAGGACGGTAAAGCAGCTTCACCTGGAATTGAAGTACTAGGAGGTAATGTTGATGAGGTAGTAGTCGTGGGACGGCTTGTTGTAATAGCAGAAGAAGAAAATGTTATGGTGTTAGTAGTTATAGGACCGCTTGTTGTAACCATAGTAGATGAAGAAGAGGTCTTAGAAGTTGTGCTAGTGGAACTACAAGTTCCCCACTGAGGTTGACTGCAGATATGTTAAAATCGTATTCCGTGATATCAGTGGCAAGGGAACTTACCATCCCGCTCCACAATCTGATGGTAGTGCTCCGCACTTGCCATCCTTATTGCAGCAGTTTCCATACACTACGTTGCAGGTAAAGGAGTTTGTTCCACCGCAAGTGCCATCTGTCGTATTACCATTTAGCCATGAAGGCAGGCTTGGATCAATAGGTGGCATTGTGCAGTTTCCAAGTTGACAGACGCCGAAACCACAAAAGGATTCGCCAGTACCGCATTGTCCATCTGCGTTACAGCAATCGCCCCATACTCCAGCACATTGCCTGTTGCCATGGTCTCTGCCGCACTTGCCGGTTGTAGTGTAGATAGAATCTCCCACACATGCCCCTTCATAGCAGGTTCCAGGTGCGCAGTCTTCTCTGATATTAAGGTTTGGCGTTAGTATGACCATGTTTAAATTCCAGTTGCCCATACTTATGAATGACTTACGTAGAGTTACCACAGGTGAAGGTATTTGCATTGCAACACTGAAATTCCGTACCAAGACAAGTAGCATTGTTGTTTACGGGACCACAGAGTCCATCTATAGCTCTTATAGGCTCAATGACTATTTATTTAAAGGCGAAAAGTTAGTTTTAAGTTTCTTAGGGTTAGCTATTGATATATTATTTGGAAACTCAACGTACAGCCTCGCACACAATAATCCGTATCGGCTTGAATATTCCCGCAGTCTGGATTTAGTCCTGGATTCAACTCAAAGAAGCTTTCGATTGAGATTCCGTATCTATTAGCCAACAGGGTACAGGCGTAGTAGTTAAGTTCTCTCCCTGTTGTGCTAGCTGTGTACCGACAGTTAACTTGACCTGCATCGATATCTCCTGTAGTAATGAGGGGGCTGATAATAATAGGGCTGATAGTAGCGTTGCCAGTAGGTTGCGCTTCTATAGAGCTGGAAACAGCGGTACTTGCATTGAGCGAGGCAGAGGGATCAGAAAGCTGCCGACGCTCAAATTGCCCTGGTTGCCAAGTTGCGGGTGCACACTCGTCCGCTTGAACTGTGAATGTAAAATAAAGGACGATAAGACAGAAGACAATGTGCAGCGACCAGATTGTTCCCTGAGGTGACTTCATGACAGTCTTCGAACTATGAGTTCCAGGAACGAGTTCTTGAGTAGGATCTGAGTCTGAGAATAGGTGGCAATGTTCGAGAAATTATTAAACAAAGAATACTCGCGATGTCAGAAGTAGAGTAATGAGGAGATAGATGAGGCAGCGACGCTCTGTCCTACAGGTAGCGAATTTTTTAGTACTCTACAAGAGGTAAGGCTGCCCTACCAGCTTTACGTATATTGATTACCAGGGCACGGATGAAGGGATAAGCGGCTTGACATTGTATAGTTATTTTGTACTGTTTGCTGATCAATTACCCGCTGCTAATGCTGCTGATCAGTTACCCACTGCCGCTAATCAAGGGTTCGTACATCAATTCCCAATTGGCGCATCTAAGTAGCTCAGAGTACTCTAGAATAGCAATGAGAGTTATAGAGAAGTGTAAGTCAGAAAATAGGAATTACTATTAGACATGCGTTTCCCTTCTCGCCGAGAGGTACAGTAAATCAACTCCACTGGCTATTCGGCCCTATCCCCCCGCAAATATCTCATCTTGTTGAATTAGCAAAATTAAAACGTTCCATTTCTACTATAGTTCACATATTTCCAACACTACTGGTAATAAAAAAAGCGATATAGACCAACGGAAAATTTCACCTGCATAAGCTGCAGTACTCCTTTGAGAGACGGAGGTTGCTTTTGTTGGACTTCGGAGTAATCGCCTAATTTGGATCCAACGTGCATAAACAAGCATGTATTAACCAAGATTGCTTGACCAACGCTATCCTACCTCCACTTACTCATAAGAACCCCACGAGTACTTGCTTTTTCTAGCTCATCCTGGCCTCGTTCCTTTCCATCACCTGCCTAGTTCTGTTCATAGCTTTATTCCATGTAGCTGCAGAACAACTTAATACAAGCTTGTCGATTATCATGCACGTTGGATTCGAATTAGCGGCACTAACCGACACTATATCTATTACTGTACTTAATGGAAATGCATCCAATATAAAACTATAGTACTATTACATTATAACGGAGCCATCTCGGAGTTGGAAATGCTAATTTGAATCCAATGTGCATGATAATCGACAAGCTTGATTAACCAAGATTGCTTGACCTACACTACCCTACCTCTAACGATACTCCACCTAGTTAGTATTGCTTTAGGAACCTTCCGAGGTTGCGATTTTCCAAGGTCATAAATATACCTATTTTCAATATCATGGCCTCTTCCCGCCTGACTTTCGTGAGTCTAGTAGAAATACTCCTTCTACAAGAAAGGGACTAGTAATCGATAATATGGTGTCCTTGCAACAACTTGCGCTTTTCGCGCCTCTTTTCTGTCTCTTCTTTCCTCAAATTGCAGAGGCTCAATACTACCAGGACTATTTACCGGATACTTCCCGCCCTCAAGAATTTGTATAGTAAGTAACCCAGTTTTTATTTCTATTCTTCTAGCACTGCGTCAATCCAGCGTCTATGTTCTGTATTTCTCTATTACAAAAGCAGTTGATAATATTGTTTTAAATTTCGCCACTGGGTTCGCTATTTACAAAGAGACGATCAGAATGAAATGGGTGTTGCATTGTGCTAGAGTTGAAACTCTATATGCAAAAAGTAACATTACTGATTGTGTGATTAAAGCCAAGCTGTCCCAGGTGCCGCTCTTTTGCCAGTTATCGACGTTGATCCTTATGAAGTATACCTTGTTTACAACTGTTACTATATGAAAGACATATGCAAAAATGCCCAAAACTTCTCTCTGTCCGCACGAGGGAGGAACCTACACCCCGGTAGCGGTATTGGCAATAATATGTTTGGCTATGACTTGGACACAGGGGACACTATACCACCAAGTCGACAAGAATCGCGCCGCAGCCAATCCTGTCCGGATAGTTGGAAAAGTACTCACTTTTGTCCAGAAAGTGACCAGCAGCCAGTTATGCGACATGATGGCGCTTGGTTTACGACTGCACTTGAGCCTCTTACAACGATGAACAATCTCCAGAATGTTCGGGATACCAATGGCAATATTGTACGGTACTCCAATGTTAGGTACACGTGCGATGAGTTTCCGCCTGCTACATGGGTTGAAGGTGGGAGTGGGTTCAATGGGGTCGGGCCTTCATCCACGAGATGCGCTGCGCTTGTCTGCTCTACTTTTGGAGAATTTGGTGAAGTTAAAGCAGAGCAAAACTGTAGGCCACTTTCAGTTTTGTCTTATAAAATACTAAATAGCATTATTGCTGACTCGTATTACTTACAGGGCAAGGCTTATCCCACGGTCTTCTGCGCATAAAACTAAAGGAATTAGCGCGTACTTTCCCTAGTATCGCGACCGCTTCACGATCGTTCTCTTCAACTTTTTGCCAGAGAACGACGGCGCAGATGGGATTGCGGCTAGAGTGTACTCGATAGTAGACTTTGGGTCTGGGATGGAAGTAACGGACCCTCGATACGTCACCAAGCGAGGAAACGCTCCAATGGACGTAATTCCACGATGCCAACTACAGCGGAGCTTAAAGCCCGCGTTAAAGCGGGCGAGGGGAGCGAGTCTATCGTTTACGCAAATTTCACGGTCGTGCAATCGTCAGATCTGACAGGCCAGGCTATGCCTATGCCTCGTGACGAACGACCATACCGGTGGGATCTGGAGGATAAGATGAAAGAAGAGAGCGACCTACGCAAGGATGGACTTCAAACCGATAACAAAAAGATTCATTTGGGGGCGAGTAATATTACTTCTGTCAGCAAACGCGATCCTAGTCCAAGGAGCATTCTTGAATACACCGTCACCCCTCTTCTAAAGAGAGCTACTGTGCAAGACCTTCAGGCTGCGCGAGCCATTGTGAATAAGGCCATTTCCGAGTCATCAAAGCTCAACAAGGCTCGTGTGGCAGCTCCTCTACGCAACAACTACACGTTGAAGCCTGGGACTTTAGTTGGGGGTAGTGGGGTTCCTGTAGGAAATACACGACGCGCTTCGGTCAAGCAGGATGTTCCGCCACTTTTGGTAATCACTGAGCAAATAGCTGCGGCGGCAGCACTTATAGCTGAGGAAGACGTGATTGCTTTGTCCAGGAACATCACGAAGCGTGCAGCAGCCGCCACCGGCACATACTGGATGCAAAGGCGTGTTTTCCCTACCATATATCCCATCAAATAACGCCGCTAATATCTCTATCTTACAGTCTTGCTCGGAAAGGCACTGTGCCTTGGGGTGATGATTCTGAATATGTGAGTCTAAATCTAGCAATATATTCTTGACTATCCATAAGCTAATCGGAATGTAGGTAGTATTCCGTAACGTGCTTGACTATGGGGCGGTAGGCGACGGCGTCACGGTGAGTCTGATGAAAGAGGAAACTGCTTAGTCTACTAGTACCCCTATAAGTGTAAATGTACTTATACTGACTTGTCTCTTGCTGGTATTTAGGACGATACTAAGGCCATTAAGAGCGCTATGATAGACGGTGCTAGATGCGGCGAAGCATGCAACGGTTCTACTCTCAAGAACGCCATTGTATATTTTCCTCCAGGGACATACTTGGTATCTTCTACAGTTCCTCTGCCTTTTGGAACGCAGGTTATTGGTGACGCCATTAACCGGCCGACTATCGTAGCATCTCCAAGCTTTGTGGGTCTAGGTGTATTGTCAACAGATGAGTATACTGGCACAGGAGGTGTGGGTATCGATGGAGGTGACCCTGAGTACTATGTCAATACAGCAAACTTCTACCGACAGCTTCGAAATATCGTCATAGACATCACACAGATTACTCAAGGAACAGTGGTCACCTGTCTCCACTATCAAGTTGCACAAGCCACTAGTCTTCAAAATGTGGAGCTGGTAGCCGCAGCAGGCTCGTCTCAAATCGGTATGTTTGCTGAGAATGGCAGTGGTGGTCAGATTTCCGATGTCACATTTACCGGTGGTGGGATCGGGCTTAAAGGTGGCAGTCAACAGTTCACGGCGCAGCGTCTATCATTCAATGGTTGTACGACTGGTATTCAGACTATCTGGGACTGGGGGTGGGTATGGAAGTCAATTACTATGACCAATGTGAAAGTGGGATTTCAGCTCGTCGGTGATGATGGCGTAGGAAATATTGGTTCTGCCTCTATCTTGGACTCGTCATTTACAAATGTCGAAACTATGGTTATTATCAACCCAGTATCATCAACTCCTGGAACGGGCAGCACAGGTGTTATCCTTGAAAACATTGCTCTCTCTGGAGTTACTGTTGCTGTTGCCGATACTACTGGAACAACGCTTCTGGCGGCATCATCGGACCTGATAGTCGAGTGGGGCCTCGGACCTGTCTACGAAGGGTCGACGAGTTCTCGCACTTTCTCTCAAGGCGAGAAGATAGGAAGCTATCGGAGACATGCCAGCCTTCTAGACGCTGAGGGAGCGTACTTTGAGCGCGCTAAGCCTCAGTACGAGGATCGAGTTCTTACTGATTTTGTTCACGTGAAGGATTTTGGTGCCACTGGCGATGGGTCTACCGATGATACAGCAGCTTTTCAGACAGCGCTCTACGCAAGCTTAGGCAAAATTCTCTTTGTCGACGCTGGGTCATATATTCTAACCTCGACGCTGATGATTCCTTCTGGCGCCAGGATTGTTGGGGAAACGTGGTCACAACTTGTTGCTTCGGGCTCGTTCTTCGAGGATGCAAGGTACGTGACTTATTACTGTTTACTTTACATACTGGGACACATACAACCCCTCTATATCTATTTATGTTTTTCGTGACTGACTCTATACCATAGCAAACCAGAGGTTTTGATTAAAGTCGGAAACCCCGGGACTATTGGCAATGTAGAGATGCAAGACCTTATTTTTACAACCCGTGGTGCAACAGCAGGGGCAATTCTTGTCGAATGGAATATCGAAGCTGATAGTCCTGGCTCTGCTGCACTTTGGGACTGTCATATACGAATAGGAGGTGCCATAGGAACAAACTTAACACCCGCAGAGTGTCCCCCTGTCACTAGCGGTATTAATCAAGGATGCAGTGCTGCTAGTCTTATGATGCATTTAACGCCGTCAGCATCGGGGTATTTCGAAAACATGTGGCTTTGGGGAGCTGACCACATGATTGAGTAAGTTCTGCTATAATGGTTATTAGTATAAATAAGGAAGCGACTGACTGGTGTGGCAACTTCTAGCGACCCTGACTTGGTTGATGCAAACAACACCATGGTACAAACCTCTATCTATATTGCTCGTGGCTTCTTGATCGAGAGCCGAAAGCCTACCTGGTAAGCTTAATGCCTATTTCACCTAGTTAAAGCTCTGAAATATAAGACTAATATCATGATTGAAAGGCTTTACGCCACTGCATCTGAGCACGCTGTTTTCTATCAGTATAATTTCCACTCAGCAGCAAACATATTCGCTGGTATGGTGCAAACTGAATCGCCTTACTTCCAGCCAACTCCAGCGCCACCTGCGCCTTTTGCTGCGGTTGTTGGCCTTTTCCCAGGCGATCCCGATTACACCTGTGCTGCCGGGGATGAATTCAGTGGATGTGACGAATCCTGGGCTGTGATAATGAAACGTTCTGAGAACATATTCATCGCTAGTGCCGGCATTTATTCCTGGTTCTCGACTTATACACAAGACTGTATCGACTTGCAAGAATGTCAAAAGGCGCTCATGCTTCTCGAAGACAATTTTGCTAATATACGCATCCAGAACCTCATAACAATCGGCGCCAAGTATATAGCTGTTATGGATGGTGATGGCATTCTAGCCGTCGATAACCTCAACGTCGACGTGCACCCCGAGTGGTCCCAAATAAGCGTTTTTGATCTTGGTAGGAACGGCACAACCCAGTTCAACGAAGTGCTCTGGATCGATCCTGCAATTTGGGATATGGATCAGCCTCAATTCACATGCTCTCCTCCTTGCAATGTCAAAATACCACCGTGGACTAAAGCGACAAGTACTGTCAACTATCCCCTGGTCACTGTCAGCGATGGAACCTGGACAAGTACAATTACAAAAGCACCCCTGACTATATCAGAGTGGGTGTTTGACGTGGTGACGCTGACCGAGGGTAGCAGCAACAAGAAAAATAAACGTGAGGCTGAGGCTTTCTGGCCTGTTCCAGCAACCACTCCATACTGGCCTGCCTTCGTTTACAATGGGGGAATAGACGGTTTACCGACCACAACATCAGCTACAGCTCCGTTCCCTACGCCTCCGCTATCTATCGGTCCTGATGCAGCTCAACCCCCCTCCGGAAGCTGGCCAAGACAACTAATCCAGCCCGTATATGGCTTCCCTGAATATCCAATAGCTGGAGAATGTTCTTATTTTGATTTCGATCCATTATGTATCTCCCAGCCATGGCTTGGGGGAAACAACACCAATGAAGACGCCGGTGACGATAGCGATATAGATAATTACTGGGATTCCCAGACTAGATGTCCTTTTTCACTTAAAACATCTTCTACCTCTTCTTCGACGAAAACATCGACCACCGAAGCCACACCTACTCGGCCGACACCCGCGCCGCCCTCGCCCTACGTGGAAGGTGACGGCAGGACAAATTCGGTCTCCTGCTTCAACCGCGGAGAGAATACTGAGAATAATCGGATGGTCAACGCTGCCAGCAGCTTCTGCGACCGCATAGAGAACGACGACCTTGTTCCTGATTACTTCCGTTCGATGGATTTCCCTTTCCCTTACAATGGCGGCATCGGCACGGTCAAGATTACCATATCACTTGAAATTAAGCCTAGGTGCAAGTTCACATACAACAAAAACCTGTGCATGAAATATCTGTCTGTGGCTGCTGATAGTTGCAACTGTGGCGGTATTAATGGAAAACAAGGAGGCGTTGTGGAGAATAATTGCTACAAGTTTATGTCGGACCCTAATCTTTCTTTCTAATAAGAATAGATGGTTTTTCTAGAGGTGTTCATAGAAACAGAAAACAAATATTGTTCTTGCTCTAACGTAAGTCACCGTGTAACGCGGGGGATTTTTTAAGACTACGCAACATAACTGTAAATTTAACTACAATCAACAACAATACATGACCCGCTGTCGCTCTCAGATTGTTCCCCCGCTTCTTCTTCAACATACTCATCAATTTCATCATCTGAGGATGTGCGCTTGTCCTTTGTTTTGCGCTTTTTCTTGGTCAGGTTTGTGTTGCTTTTTCCGCCTCCATCACCGCATCACATAATTCTTGCGTAGACACATGAAAGTGACCCTTCAGAATGACCCTTTTCCCTTTCGTACGTACTGCACGTCGCTTCATAACTGATCGCAAGTTGTTGGCATCAAGTTGGTGGACAATGCTGCGTGTTAGGGCTCGTTGGGCAGGGAGCCACGACTCCAGCGGGTGGATCGTACGTGGGGCGATCGGGTAAGAACTCAGGCCACCGCTCTGATAGGCAGCGATGGGAGTACGCCCTCGAGGCGGCGGCGGTTCTCGGGTTCGCCTTGTGGGCGTAAGTTCACGGAGAGGATACTGGCAAGGCGTAAGTAAGCACCGCTGTATTCAATAAGCTGATCTCTGCCCCCTCCTACTGAGGGTGCAGACTCTACTATATACAAGGCACGCTTCCTGGGCTGCGCCCCATCGCGTGCACTGCGGATCCGGTGCCCCAGCCGTCCTGGCGCTCCAGCTCCGCGCCCAGGATCGCCCTCATTGGTCCCTTGGGTTACCCCGCGTTCGGTGCCTCCCAATGGGAGCGCGCTGATCGCTCCTGACTCGTGGAGGCCGGCGATCGCTCTGGGGTTACCCCGCATTCGGCGACTCCTAACTAGAGTGCGCCGGAACTGGAGTGCGCCGGCCGCCCCCTCGCCGGCGAGCGATGGCCGTGTCGGCCGCCGCGTGCCAGCCCCGGGTTCTTGCCCCGGATTTCCACCCGTGACAAGCGTAGTCCGAAACCCCCCTCGCAACCTTTCTCATTTTGACTCATCAGAGTCGGAGACTAGGTCACCAACCGGGCCCCTGAACCCTGAGCTGGCTTCAAGGAATACATTTGATAGGTTAGACACAGACCTCGTCACCTGAGGGTGTGAAACCTTCAATGCGGGTTTAGGGTTATAGAATTCAACACGGTTCATATTCACGGTAGCCATGCTGAACAAAGTAGGACACTGAGTGGGTGAACGGTCTTCAGAATGAGTCTCTCGAGCGGAACGAAGGAGCTTGTATAGAGGTTTGGATGTTCGCTCCGCTCTGTTGACTCGCTAGAATTCGCAAGCCCCGTTGCTTCCCTGGTCGGGCTTCGTGTCACCTCACCCTTTTCCGTTCCCTGCAGCTAGGCAGTGGACTTTCCGCCACCATACTTGACCCCGATTCCATCCACCACACACGTATTCCGAGGCTTCTTGGTGATTGGACTGTTATAATTTGACTGGTCTCAAGAGCGTAGTCTGGGTTCCAGCTGAAAGTTCAGCGCTGCGGTCGGCCCCTCTGTTGCCAAAACGAGGAATCATGTCCGGACTGTGCATGTTGGGAGGCGATCGCTTTGCAAGCCCCAAAACAACCACGTAAAGGCGGATGGAGCGGCATCGCATGCCTGATTCCAATGATTGTCCACTCTCCGTATCCATTTATCCGCAATCCCGGTAGTGTTCCCGAATGAGCGCCTCGAAACGAAGGTGAATGGCTGCAACACAGGGATGGTCGCAGTCGCGATGGCCATCGAGAGGGATCTCCGCTTCGATCTCAAATCGGCCCTTCTCTCGAAGATCAGCCTAGACTGAGGCAAACGTCGCTGCTCAATGCAAGTAACTCGCAATGTCGCAAAAGGTGCGGCGCGGCGGTCTACCCAAGGGCCGGCCATGTCACTGCGAGGCATTTTTACGATTGGCTAGGTTGTAGCGCAAGGCACTCTCAAGGCAGATTGCGCATGCCACAGTAGCAACAGGCTTCAGCTGTGGGCGGCGACGAAGAAAGGAGAAAGAGGTGCGATCTGAACGCTCAATCTGGCATCTTGACCGATCCGACGACCGGACGTCGATGCTCAGAGGGCTCGCCATCGCGAAGAGCTCGGTGGCATGGAAGGCGTAGTCACAGCCATCGAAGGGCGTGAATTGAGGATGTGGCTCTGCGAATACGTTCATGTGCCAGTGTGGGTTTTCAGCTGCGGCGAGGCCGAGCAGGGGGATCCGTTGGGCGGGGCCATGCAGTGTGAAGGGGAGGGACGGAGGGGGCCAAGCGTGGCACGACGAGCGTAGCAGGTGCGAGAATCTTGGGAGGCAGGAGCGACGGTGGAGAGGGACAGACTTTGGGGGGGGAGGGAGTGGCCCTTTTATAGAAGTTGAAAGCGGCGGCAGGCACGTGCACGCGCGTTGCCCGATTAGGGAGAGCGCTAAACCCGAACCTCGAACACCACGATCTCTATTATAACATTTACAAGTAATAAGGTCACTTAAATCAGACCTTACGAGTACGCACGAGTACGTAGGGCTAGACGTAATGTCACGGGACCAAAAGTCGAGGCGGAGAGGTCAACTTGTTGTCTCTATATTCATCGACGTCTATGAAGGCCTTCTCCCAACTCTGTTTCCGCACTCAAATCTCGCACTCCGACTTAGAACGACAGATCATCTCTTTTAGTTCATCGCTTAAGTTAGCAGGTACTTCGTGTGAGATCTGTTGGTGATGCAAAGCCCAGTCCTATAATTCTTCAACAGGACCTCTAGTCGTAGCTCGTTAGAGACCATCTGGCTATGTCTGCCGCGATAATGAAGGCGCCTGTCCACATGCCTATTTTAATGGCTAATGCCCACATCCTTTCAAGCATTCGCTATGCACCTGCCATCTTAGGGTCCTACTTTAGCATCCTAATTTTTATCTTCCGAAATCTGTTTGCTATTTCAGCATACTGTGCATCGCTTGTGGCTAACGCCACCCTATCCTCAATCCCGAACTTTTAAGCTGTTCTCTCCCTTGGGTGATGCCAGCCATGGCGCCTGGAGTCATGATATTGTTCATAGTCTTCCTTAGCAGAAGAAGTCAGATTCCCACCCCGAGGGTCACGTTGTACAATATATATATACGAGTAAATTCAATCGGCGCTGTAGGCGTTGATTTGCGCCCGTCACCTTTAGCAGCGGCGGTGGAAAGTTGATGTTCTAATGGGGTGTTATCGTTATCAGCTTCGCTAAGCCAAAAGACAACAAGATCAACACTGACTGGCCTTGGCAAAGCTAGGGTGGTCTATGCAACTATCCCCAAGGTCTCCCTCCCTCGGAGGACTTGTCACCCTCCACAATGTCGCCAACAACACTAAAGAAGAAGGTAAGCAGTCCATAATCTTATCGCATTCTTAACCCTTTCTACTATGAGATGCTATTACTGACAGAGATCAACATGTGTAGTCAGCTACGCTAGCTAGGGTTCGTGACAATCAAAGGCGCTGTCGGGCGCGCAAACGGGAGTATGTTGTTGAGCTCGAGCAGAAGATACGAGATCTCCAGGCTGCAGGAGCTCAAGCGAATATAGAGGATTATCAAAATACAGTACAACGACTTGAGGCTGAGAATAAAAGACTACGGGTGTTATTGAATCAGGCGGGTTTCAGTCAGAGTCAAGTTGAAGCACAACTGCAAGAGGGCCATAATCCGGGGGACTGGGAAGGCAGCTTGAACCATATTGAAAAGCAAGGACCTCTATATACGGGGGATAATGTGAATGAATATACCGAAGCAGCACCCCATGAAGCGGTGAGTCGAATGAAATACGTCCCTATGCAACCTCATTAGAGATGTATAGTCGACTATTGACTAATCTATACTAGCCCACAGGTTTGCTGCCAGATACATACGACATTGAAACCTTCGATGATCTACTAAACATATCCCTCGAGATACCAGAGGAAGAATTCAACTTCGACCTGTCCAACTCAACTCTGAGTACATCGGCTGTAGGCACACCTGTTGTATCACAAATACTTCAGGGAACTTTGCCCTTTCCGTATGTTTCGCTCCCATCCGGCAACCAGGCTGCTTGTCCCGAAAGTGCTTCTCCTCTCATTGCTAGCGATCCGTGGCATTTAATTTCAACCAAGTCCGATAGCGCTACAACTCTATGCTCTGTAGCATACGATCTTGTGCGCCAACATAATAAAAAAGGGGTCGACATGATGGAGATATGCATACGGCTGTGGAATGGTCTCATAAAGGGCGATGAGGGTGAAGGTTGTAAGGTAGAAAACAAACTGCTGTTCAGCGTCCTAGAATACATTCGTGGCTAAGGGCTTTAATCTAAATATATTACGAAGAATATCAAAAAGGAAACTGCGAGTTGAGTCAGATGAATTAGATGGTATACAAGACAATGTTACAAATGACAATCGTAGGTGAC
Organism: Pseudogymnoascus sp. VKM F-4281 (FW-2241); assembly: GCA_000750745.1. NCBI lineage: Eukaryota > Fungi > Ascomycota > Leotiomycetes > Thelebolales > Thelebolaceae > Pseudogymnoascus > Pseudogymnoascus sp. VKM F-4281 (FW-2241). The sequence goes on from JPJV01000404.1 coordinate 22,543, forward strand.
ATATCGCATCAATTAAAAGCGTCTAATTTTAGAGATGCTGAATGTCACCTACAGCAATGAGGTAGCACTGGTATGAAGCGCGAATGTCACCATTCTGGCCAGCAAATATTATAACCTTCAATATGGCCATTATGAAAAGATTGCAGAAAACAGTTTCAAAAGAGTACGCCGAAGAACTTTCGGTCATGAGTTCATTAAATAATCCCCTGGACGTGATCATTGTTGGAAGTGGATTTTCAGGTAAGGCGAGATTTGACGTAACTCGTTCAGTACAGTCTACGCACTCACTGACACAACTATCAGGCATATGTGCGGGTCTTCGGATGCGATCGAAGTTCAAGAACTTAAGATATGAAATCTTTGACAAAGAAGGAGATATTGGAGGGACGTGGTCCAAGAACACATATCCGAATCTGAGCTGCGACATCCCTTCTCAGGTGAGTCGTCTCTCTCTTGCAAGACATTTGAAAATACCATGAAAGCGATCTAAGCCTCTTAAATAGTTGTACTCCTTTTCCTTCTCTCTAAACCCCGACTGGTCATCTGAGTACGCAACCCAGTCCGAGATACTGGATTATATTAGACGCATTGCCCACTGTCTTCAGCAACATACCAATTTGCGCCAGGAATGCGTTTTCTCTCGGTGGTTGGAGGAAGAATCTTTGTGGAGCGTTCAATTTGTTGACCTTACCACTAACAAAACCTATACGAGATATAGTCGTTTTCTTATCACTGCCGTCGGATTCCTCGACGTGCCAAAAGGCCCTGAGAGCATTGTCGGCGTCGAGCAATTTAAAGGGCAGTTGTTCCACAGCTCTAACTGGGACCATGACGTTGATTTTCAAGGTAAGGATGTTGTGGTTATTGGCAATGGTGCTTCAGCGAACCAGTTTGTGCCGTGGATACTCGAGGACGTCGAAATAAGAAATTTGACCCAGATCGTTAGGAGTGAACAATGGGTTGCTCCAAAAAATAATAAGGCAGTTGGCAACATTCGAAAATGGTGTGTATAAGTCTCTACCTATCTTCCCTATATTGATGATCTAATAGGGTCTTCGGTAACCTTCCCCTTGCAAATCGACTGTATCGTTCCTGGTTAGCCCTTAAGCTTGACCTCGCATTCATCGCCTTCAAGGACAACTTTTGCGGCCGTCATATCAGATCCGCACTTGAGGCGTCTCTATCAGCCTATATAAGGCGCACCGCACCTCCTCAATATCACTCTGACCTGATACCGTCCTACTCATTCGGCGCCAAACGACCCATATTGGACCATGGATACCTTGCTTGCTTGAGCAGTCCTAAGGTAAACTTGGTGAAGTCCAAGAGCACGACAGTGGTCGGAGGCAATCGGCTTGCCGACGACAACGGCAATGTGTATCCTGCTGATATCATAATCCTGGCCAATGGGTTTAAGTCACAGCAACTTCTCATGCCTATGAAAGTCAAGGGATTGGACGGAGTAGAGCTCCGTGAACTATGGGGTAACACTGGGACAAGTGCGTACATGGGGTACGTTCAACTTTCATTCGTAGTGTAATACACAACATTCTAAACCAAGATTGAGGTACTAATTAGGGGCTATAGGGTCATGGTGTCAGGCTTTCCAAATCTTTTTTTTCTCACGGGCCCCAACACGCTCCCTTCGGGACATTCCACGCTTCTAAGCATTGAGAACTCCGTATCATACATCTTGCGCCTTCTTGAGCCGCAGCTTGCTCCAAAATCGCCATTGTCCCAGACGTTGTCCACAATCGAAGTGAAGAGGAGTGCCATGGAAGCCTTCAATCGAGACCTAGAATGTCGACTGAAGGGTCTCGTGTACGCTCGAAGCGTTAATTCTTGGTATATAGATGAGCAAACGGGGAAAAACAGTCTCATTTGGCCAGGAAGTCAGCTGGAATTCTGGTGGTCGAGATGTATTAAGAAGATTGTATGGACTGATTTCAGACTTCGAAAGTAGAAGTCACGTGGGATGGAATGGGATCAATTCTGTAGCTGCAAACTTTATAATGTCCCTTACTCGAATAAGCCTATCTATGCTACGTAGTCCATAGCTTTCAGTAATCAACCTTGAATGGTCCCGACTTCTACTCTACGCTGTCTACTACAGCGTCTTCATCTACGTCCACCCTCTGCTCTTCTGCCTCTGTTCTCGCCTTCGCTGCTTCCTTGCTCTCTTTTTCCGCCCGCTCTTCTCTCTCACTGTATCGATCACCAAACAGGGCGAAATGTGGCCTTATCAAGATCGTATACTTGACAAACTCCTCCATACAATCCACAATGCGCATGCAATTCCCGCTCGGAATCATTCGACTGCTGCCCTCGATGGGATCTGTAGGGCTCTCGTCGGTGAATTGCGTATAAGCCTTCGGCACAGAGGACTAATTCGGGATGACAAACATACGCATCCAGCGCCCTAGGATCCGCAGTGAATTTACTGCGTTAAACGACTGTAAGCCGCCTAACACCTAGGCGATCGCTAGCGTCCAACCTTGCATAGGGCGCACTAAACCCACAGAGAGGGGGATCTAGTTAATCTGATTTTTAAACACGACGGTCTACAAGGTCTATTAATATTCACCTGACATTTATGCTAGTACAGGGTAGTAGGGTCCTACGAGATTCCTATACTACTTAGCTAAGATCTAAACATAGCTGTTGCTCTAGCAGCTAAGATTGTAGAGCTCTTGTACCTTGTAGTGATTCTATTAGACATTGTCTTTTATAGGAAGGCTGCTAGGGTCGAAGGCGCAAACATTATAGCTAAGTTGAAATAGAATACAAGAGGCTTTAAATACAAGAAACTAGGAGAACGAACTAAGTATAGCACAAAGGGTTAGGGTTAGGAAACATAAGTAACGTACATGTATAGCAAGTAGCGCATCTAAGCAAGCAGCGCACTGTAATTTACACTAAAAATCATGAATTTTGTAACTTGATATCTTAACATATCCTTCTTAATAAGTTATAAAAACATATTCTAAGCCTTTTATAAGCATTTAAAGTACTGTGTTTGATTTTTAAAGCAATTAGCCTTGTGGTTATTAAGATACTAAGAATTAGGTTAAAAGTGGGGGCCAAAACTCAATATCTTAGTAACTGTAAGGCCAGTTACTTCAAAACTTGAACTAAGCTCTTTAAATGCCTATAAAAGGCTAACTGTATAACGTGGTTTATCATGACCCTAGACATATCATGACCTCGGACATATTTCGTAACGCTACTGCTACCAAATAAATTAAACAGCTATAACACAATTAAATTGATTCCGACTAGTCGGATTCTAATGAACTAGGCATATCTACATCTTCTTGACAAGTTCTCGCATTATGACTAGGCTTACTGCAAGTGCCACAATGTTGTGCTCTTAGTTGCCCTCCCTTTTGACCCCTGCCCTCTACACGCAAATCACGTCGCAGCTGCTCATCTACATCCTTTTAGGCTAAAACATCATGTGCATCCTTTACAGTAAATGCGCCCCCTTAGCAGATACAGCTCTTTTTAGCCCGACAGCGTTTGCTAAGGGCTTCATTTGCTACACGAAGTGTACGCACTTCAGTAGACAAAAGGGTCACTTCGTGAGCTAAGAGTTCTGT
>JPJV01000405.1:0-32318 GCA_000750745.1 Pseudogymnoascus sp. VKM F-4281 (FW-2241)
ATGGCTCAAACCGGAAATAGAGGCAAGAATATGGGCGTTGCAACAAAGATACTTCAAGGTCCTTGTCAAGATGGAACTCTTACTTCTGACCCTCCAGTCCTGTGGATACCAAAGGATGAGCTCGGGGTCGCGGAAGATGAAATCGTCCATACAAGAGAAGCCTATAGCAGCATTAGGATCAGCTGCGATGGCGCGTCTCTCAGTGCACAAGGAAACCTGATACTGCGGGGGCAGCCGCCCGATTGGCGTTTAAAGTGAGACGATAGGCTTTCAGTGTGGAGAGCTTTCCACTATAGTACTCAACAATGTTCATAGGGTCTATGGGGTCAGTATCTCTATACCGAACGCGATTCACCCGCATGTCATGTAAATAGTAATTTTTAGGAACTCCTGGCTTAACTAGTACTTTGCTCGAACACTTCCATATGAGATACCTTCAAAGACTAGTTCAAAGAATATTGACGCCGATGTGAAGGTCATCTCTAGTTCATAAAGGATATTGTAGTACTCTGATATGCGCAGCTCGCTGATCAACCACGTTATTCATATTAAAAATGATCACCAAATGTCCGTATTGAGATGCATCAGGCACCTAGCGCAAGATTCAGGCGATTTAAGTTTAGTTATTATAGTATATTTGGGATTCTAGCTTCTAACAAGTACAATGCTCCGAATAGAGGTGTCGTGTATGGCTCCGCTCTTCTAGGTGATTACGCGATGAATTCCTGGATTATTAAAGAAAGATAAACCGACCATTCTAGTGGAGTTATCCGTCAAACTTCATGTACAACAATATCAATCCTTCCAATCCCTTCTCTTGGCATACCACTTCACGACATAGACAAGCGCAAGAAGGACAGGGACCTCGATTAGAGGACCAACAGTAGCTGCCAGTGCTTGGTCACTATTCGCGCCAAAAGTTGCAACAGCCACCGCAATCGCGAGTTCGAAGTTGTTGCTTGCGGCTGTAAAACTCTGTGTCACCGCCAACTTATAACCGAAGCCAAGTTTGTGTGTAACCAGCAGCGTTAAGAAGAAGATAACGGTGAAGTACACAATCAATGGTGCAGCAACCCGCACAACGGAGACGACCTGTTGCACAACCCGGTGGCCTTGCGACGCGAAGAGAACCAGGATGGTGAAGAGAAGACCAATGAGGGACCAGGGTGCGACGAATCTCAAGAAGACCTTATTGTAGAACTTTTCGCCCGCGATCTTGAGAAGGGCGAAACGGGTGAGAATGGCAGCCCCGAGGGGGATGCCAAGGAAGACGCCTACACTAGTCGCAACTGTGGAGTACGATACGCTGACCCCTGGCCCGCTATTGCTGATAACCTTTATGAAAAGGAGGGCGAGTGGTGCAAAGAGGACAATTTGGAGAAAGGAGTTTACTGCAACTAGAATAGCACAGTATTCGTTATCGCCACCAGCCTGCAGAAGTCAATGATAAGCTTGCATTTGTTGCACGAGGGAGGTTGAGGCTTACCAGCCCAGTCCATATCAACACCATGGCTATACACCTTGCGACACCGACAAGAATAAGTCCTTCTCGGAGGCCTTGTTTATCCGGCAAGAACGCCCACGAAAGAGCCAGCTAGGGCTATTAGCAGCTAGAAGCAGAACATGGATTCGGACGTACCATAATAAGGGGTGCAACGATCCAGTTGACGATAATGCTGAAGCCGATCTGGATCCAAAGATCTTTCTTTCGAAAGACATGGTGTAAAGATTCGTATTGGACTTTGCATAGGATGGGATACATCATGACAAGCAAACCAATCGCTTTCAAGATCGTCAGCGTAACTGCTTGGATGTTGGGAGTTGGGTCTTACCGATAGGAACAGACACTCCAACAAATTTTCCTTTCTGCAGTGCAGGGCCTACATCTTCAACAAAGTTACCAAGCAGAATGCCGATGAGCATCGCGAGGAAGATCCACACGGCGAGGAATCGGTCGAGGAGGCCAAGAGACTTGAAGTCCGAATCCTTCTTTTGCTGAGTATCTGCCGTACTTTCGGAGCCTGCTTTGTTCTCAATATCTGGAGAAATGCCGTTAAGGCCAGGGCTGGTGGATGGATTCTGGTCTGATGCTGGCGGACTGGCGGAGTTCGCCACAACATCTGCCATTTTCGAAGCTTCCTTCTCAGTTGCCAGCTGTGACATAGTCTCTGACTGACTAGACGTAGCAGACGAACAAGAAAAAAAAAGGATATTTTAAATCAGAGCGAGGGAAATTGGCGCGAAGTTGCAAATTGATTATTGAATACAACATTATTTCGCCTCCATATATAGATGGACAGGGAAATTGAAAATCCCACCACGTCTCATTCCTAGCCGAGCGACAGCGGACAGCCAATTAAAATTAAGCAGTGACGCCCGATGGCATGACTAATGGCGTTCTAGCGCCTTCGAGTCCATGGTAGCCGAAGCGGGAGCTACTTATAACCTTAATGGAACACACCAATCAACGTTTAAAAGTGACATTCAAGAGAGGCCAGCCAGGACCAAGTAGGTGCCTGTTCATTTCTTCTTTATAATCCTCATATTTCAGTACAACACTGACCTATCCTGGAGTGTCATCGTTCTACAAGTTCCAACACGCAGACAGACCGGACTTAAATTTCGTCACACTCTGTAAGTAATGTTGTTAGGTTACAAAACCTTCATCTAACACAATCTGTAGCACGTCTGTTCGGTGCATCATGAAGTCTAACGTCCTCATCCTCTGCACCGGGAACTCTTGCCGCAGCCATATGGCTGAAGGAATCCTCAATGCCACCGCCGGCGACCTCATCAATGTGCATAGCGCGGGATCGAAACCCGCCGGCTTTGTCCACCCAAAGGCAATCGAGGTGCTAAAAGAGATCAACGTCGACATCTCCTCCCACACATCAAAGCATATGAACACATTTCTCGATTCCCAGATTGCGACTGTCATCACTGTCTGCGGCAACGTTGACCAGGTCTGCCCGTTCTATCCAGGACAAGTGAACCGGCATCACTGGGGCTTCGATGACCCTGCGCACGCAAAAGGCAGTGAGGAGCAGGTGCTGGCGGAGTTTCGCCGTGTGCGGGATGAGATTTGCAAGGTTTTCGAAGCGTATGCAGCAGGTTTGCGGGAAGGTGCACTTGCCAGTTCCTGATTAGCAACGCCTTAGGCGCTATACAATATGTATTGATTCTTTTGTTGTGTCTAGAAAGCATTGAATATCGTGGCTATTGGCATTCTTGTTTCCTCTAAAATCACCCCGCTATCGTGCAATTGAGACACGAAGTCATGAACCGCAAGATGTGTGACTCCTTATTTTTGTATTTAAAGCGTAGAACTTTAGAGAATTCTGATTATCAACACATCTTCAGCCTCCATCTTATCCATTGCTTAATATCATCCAGAGTGAATGTAAGATCACGAGCTCGTAGGATCGAGAATAGATCCACGTGTCAAAGGCCAAGACTCCAGCCGGTTTGGCGCCTGAACGTTTTCAAATAGAGTGGTCTGGAACATTTATTATAAACCAACCTTACCCATACATTTTTTATAAGTTACTTCTACGGCCCCTACAATTTTTCATCATTGTCAATCATTAAGTGGCCTCTCAATTCCACGCATTCACCTACTTCACCTTGTTTTCCGACCTACCTCGACACATCGCCGAGCCCTGCCTCAAGACCGTTCACGATCAGTCAGCCAAACCGTTTTCCTCCGCCTTTCACCGCTTCGCCTACGCTCCTCAGAAGTAGCATGGGACTCACTCCCGTCGCCGCAGCGTCATTCACTAAATCAAAGTCTACAGCGCCGGCACCCGTCATTGTTAGCTCGCGCACGATGCACAGCAAGGTCGTCATTATCGGCTCTGGCCCCGCCGCCCACACGGCGGCCATCTATCTCTCGCGCGCAGAGCTCAAGCCTGTGCTATATGAGGGCATGATGGCGAACGGAATTGCTGCCGGGGGCCAGCTCACAACCACAACTGACGTCGAGAACTTCCCTGGTTTCCCCGCCGGCATTGGTGGGATGGCATTGATGGTTCGTACCCCCTCTCCCCCTCCTCAAGCCACGTTGTTCTCACAAGATCTAAGCTAACACATCGCAGGAAGACATGCGCAAACAATCTGAGCGCTTCGGCACGGAAGTCGTCTCCGAAACAATCGCCAAGGTCGACCTCTCCTCGCGCCCCTTCAAGTACTGGCTCGAGTACGCGGAGGACGCCGCGCCGCACACAGCCGACGCCCTGATCATTGCGACGGGCGCATCAGCGCGCCGCCTCAACCTGCCCGGAGAGGACAGATACTGGCAGAATGGTATCTCGGCCTGCGCGGTCTGCGACGGCGCCGTGCCCATCTTCCGCAACAAGCCGCTGGTCGTGATTGGCGGCGGGGACTCTGCGGCTGAGGAGGCACTCTTCTTGACAAAGTACGGTAGCCATGTGATAGTTCTGGTGCGCAAGGATCATCTTCGCGCGAGCAAAACGATGGCAAAGCGACTGCTGTCGAACAAGAAGGTTACAGTGCGCTTCAACAGCGTTGGTGGTGAGGTCACGGGCGATGACCATGGGCTGATGTCGCATATGATCGTGAAGAACGTTGTGACCGGCGAAGAGGAAACTTTGGCGGCAAATGGGCTCTTCTATGCCGTTGGCCACGACCCTGCAACCGCTCTGGTTAAGGGACAGCTTGAGACGGATTTGGAAGGGTACCTTGTCACGAAGCCCGGGACAAGTTATACAAACGTTGTGGGCGTGTTTGCGGCTGGGGATGTGCAGGATAAGCGCTACAGACAGGCGATCACGAGTGCGGGAAGCGGATGCATTGCAGCGCTGGAGGCCGAGAAGTATCTGAGTGAGCTGGAGGATGGAGAGGAGCAGCTGAAGCTGGAATTAGAGGAGAAGGGCGCAAGGAAGGGTGCGACCGAGGCGGCACCAGAGTACGGATCGAACCCGCTGTTGTAGATGGCGCTGGGCATGATATTGGCTAGAGTAGAAGAATAGACTACGCTGACTTGGTTGGAAAGCGATAGAAATGTACATGATTTCAGATTCTAACCCATAGTTTCTTATCCACCTCATGAGCGCCGCCTCTCCTCACTTCCCTCATCGAGAACAACGTTGTCTCCAGCGGCCCTTACCCAGCGTCGAACTGCGCCAAATCAAACCTGAACCTGTCAACACACTCCACCCACCCAAACTTGCGGTACAAACTCGCCCCGTCTGGCGGCGCCTCGAGAAACGCCTTTTTCCCGTTTCATCCGCCTGTTTCAACACAGTCGCCAGCATCGCCTGCCCGGTTCCAAGACGCTGGTATTCTGTTAGTATGGCAAGGACATTCATCTCTGCTCCGACAGTTAGGATTTTTCTCCTCTACTATCCGTCTCTCAGAAGCCGAGTGGTTAAATGGGTCGAGTCGGGAACGCACGGTATATATCCTCCCACTTCTCACGGTTCTTAAATATCTCTCCGTAGAACCCCCCCGCTAGCGCTAAGTTCACGCCCTCCGGCATTCTAAGATTTGCCGCTGCTGCCGGCGGCGCTGTAGGGGGGTGCAGGAAGACCCATTTGCGACTGCGACAATCTCGCTGTTTCTATTAGCTGCCTTATTGAAGCGTCGACCTCGGCGTGGCCAGTCGATTTCCCACCTGGCTATGTTGGCTCTCAGCAGTGAACAGAGCGATAGTCTGGAAAGTTCTTTCCGTCCTTTAAAATCTCTAGCCCCATCGCGCAGCTATCCATTGATCAGCTCGGCGATTTGTTCCGCAAGTTTCCAGATGAAACATCATTCAAGATCTAGGGAATTTCAATATTGATGAATAACGCAATGTTCATCCTTGCAAATCTGCCGTCGTATAGATCACTATAGCATGTTATTCTGTACTAGTATTTGTACCGATTCTAATGGCTACGATACCATCGCCAAACTAGTCGCGCTCTCTACGTCAAACACAGCTGGTGACATTCGGATTGCTTTCAAATCCTGTGCGCATAGATTAATCCTGAGCGTGCGGCCAGAACGTTCTTGTGCAGCAAAGTGGCTTTGGTCAGATTACAAATGCCCGACCTCAGGCAAGAAGTGGGCATGGGCTGGGCAAGACCTGTCAATGCCGCCAAGCCCGCTAAGTGGGGCAGGTCACAGAGACCAGCACATTCTTCTGACCAATGAACAATTTCGAGTGACATTCTCCCAGAATCTGGGGTAGCCCTGGCGTCTTGCCAAACCTTATCCCGACTCCCACCTGTGTCTTGTGAATATCGCATACATCCACGTTATTTTGTTTGCTGTCTTGGGGATATTTTCACATGTGCTCATAAAAAATGTGGGAATTGAAAGGTAATGCCCGATAGCTTGACTGCTAAGGAGGAATTGGGTTATCCTTTGAATTCAGGCTAGTTACATATGGATTGTGGAGTGCCTTCCGCTACCACTGGCGTTGTCCATCATGGGAGCTTGCGATCGCTTTGATTGTCACTTTGCTTGGAGTGAGAAGAAGTACATGTAGGATGTTAGGGATTATCCAACTTCAGTATAGATGTATTCGCGTAACATTCCAATATTTACCACAGCTGCCACGCTGACTAACCTCACGGGCGTTGAAGATTCCCATTTTATCCTTCGCTTAAGAGGATGATAGGGTGAAGTCCAATCAAGACGCCTCAGCTACACCTTTGATGTCTACCTTGCAGGGTTCATGTGGGAGAATGGACTGTTTACGAAGTAGGTATAATTAAAAGCAATTGTATTTCAAAACAATATGTATTTCCATAAAACCACATTTTATCGACGTATATAAAGTATTACTGATATGAAGGTGGTGGGTAGGGCGTGAGATGGAATGAACTTCATGAACCTCGCACGGCTCCCTTACTTAGCAGCACCTCGACTATATTATCGTGGCCTCTATTTGATGCCGCTCGAAGCGCGTTACCGTGTTCTCCTCCTTGCGCGTTGACGTCGGCGCCCTTGCTTAGCAGCACCTCGACGATCTTATTATAGCCTTCGGATGATGCTGCCTGGAGCGCGTTGCCGTAGAATCCTCCTTGCGCGTTAACATCGGCGCCCTTGCTCAGCAGCACCTCGACGATCATATCATGGCCTTCGGATGATGCCGCCTGGAGCGCGTTGCCATAGAGTCCTCCTTGCGCGTTGACATCGACACCCTTGCTTAGCAGCACCTCGACGATCTTATCGTGGTTTTCGGATGATGCCGCCTGGAGCGCGTTGCCATATTCTCCTCCCTGCGCGTTGACGTCGGCCCCCTTGCTTAGCAGCACCTCGACGATCGTATCGTGGCCTCTATATGATGCCGCCTGGAGCGCGTTGCCGTAGAGTCCTCCTTGAGCGTTGACGTCGGCCCCCTTGCTCAGCAGCACCTCGACGATCGTATCGTGGCCTCTATATGATGCCACCTGGAGCGCGCTGCCGTACTTTTCTCCTTGCGCATTGACGTCGGTGCCCTTGCTCAGCAGCACTTCGACGATCTTTTCGTGGCCTCTATGTGATGCCGCCGGAAGCGCATTGCCGTATTTTCCTCCCTGCGCGTTGAAGTCGGCTCCCTTACTCAGCAGCACCTCGACGATCCTTTTATGGCCTTTAGATGATGCCGCCTGGAGCGCGTTGCCGTAGAGTCCTCCTTGCGCGTTGACATAGACACCCTTGCTTAGCAGCACCTCGACGATCTTATCATGGCCTTCGGATGATGCCGCCTGGAGCGCGTTGCCGTAGAATCCTCCTTGCACGTTGGCGTCGGCGCCCTTGCTTAGCAGCACCTCGACGATCTTATCGCGGCCTTTATGTGATGCCGCCTGGAGCGCGTTGCCGTATTTTCCTCCTTGCGCGTTGACGTCGGCGCCCTTGCTCAGCAGCACCTCGACGATCCTTTCATGGCCTTCAGACGATGCCGCCTGGAGCGCGTTGCCGTAAAGTCCTCCTTGCGCGTTGACGTCGGCGCCCTCCTCAACTAGTCGGCTAGTGGCGTTAGCTAGACCACCAAGTGATGCATAGTACACTGGGTTAGGACACGAGTCCAATTCTCTTGTAAAGTTAGGCGTATTCCATAGTTCGTCTGGGTCGTATAGGCGAAGCCAATTCAAGTAAGCACCGTCTCCTGTGGAAAGAAACTTCGTGGCTAAATAACTAAGCCGACTATCGTCCTCTTCTCCATTACAGGTATGAATGATCCAGTGCTCAGCGGAGTATTGAAATAATGTATAGACCTGTTTGAGAGATCTAGCAGATTCGAAACAATCAAACATCCCCTTTTCATATTGGAGAAGATAACCGATGGACCCCTTTGCGATAAAACCATGGCAGGCAGCTGGTTGCATGCTATATCGCGCAGCACGACCTTGACAGATGCGCGCGGAGACGAGGTATTCTTGAACGGAGTAGTGGGCCAATGTGACAGTCCGGGATATTGTACTCAGGAGACGATTAGGTTCACTCAAGGAAGACCCTTCTGTTATGACCACAGAGACAAGGCTCGTGCAAATATCCAGAACTTCCATCGGGTCCTCAAGGACCTCATCCCGATCAAAGGCAGTCTCTCGCTCCACGTTGATAGCGACCACCTCAGCGAGCTCTTCCACTGATAGTGGCCTGGATGAAAAGGCCAGCCACTGAAGGATGCGCATGGCATACTCTGAGTCCGCGTCGCTAATTGTACACAAGATTCTTTCGTACGTCTCATCCAGTGTTGTTGGTAGCGCTTTCAGAGCCTTTTGAATCGCTAACCGAGTGCGACACTTCCCTAACGTGTCCATCTGGCAGATAGCCCACCGGAACCTTCTGAGTGTCAATAGAGCATATCCTCAGTAAGATATGAGACACCTACATCCCGCGAGAGCCTTCTTTAGGGTAGTCTCAATCTCCCGCCTAATCTCAGGATCTTTTTGCCACTTTTTTAACCCCTTGTCGTCGGACAGCCTCTGGCGAACATAAGCATGAATATCCTTGTCTACTAGTTGGCGTTGGAGGCAGATGATACACTTTCTATTTACGATGTCTTTGAGCGACCTCTCGATGTCACGTTCTTTCCGACTTGTAACCAGGACACGCATCTCCGCGAGCTGCCACTCGGCCATCTGTTCGAGGATTCTCATCACCTCAGCTCGGTCCGCGCACTCATCTAAGGCGTCTAGAATCAGATAGGACTGTGGATACTCTTGAAGCATCTGCTGTAGAACATACATCAGTGCATCGAGGGAAGGTTTCGAGGATGAGTAAAGTGCCTCAAGGGCCAACGGCATTTTAATGCATTGTTCCGAGAGCTGAGAGATCAGCGACCGTACCATAAGCTCAGGTTTCTGCTTATCTGCATCGGTGAAGTCGAAGTAGAAGTACGCAACTACCTTACCAGGATCGTTGGCGCAGTAAACGAGAATATCCTGGATGATCGTCGAACTAAGAGTAGTTTTGCCGCTTCCAGGGATGCCACAAAGCCAGACAAAGGATGACGCATTTCTCTTCCACTTAGAGTATACCTCACTGTCTAAAAGCCAAAGACCAGTGTCGGACTGACGGAGTTTGATTGCTTTCTGGTAATTGATCGACGGATCAGGTGCAGATAGCCACCGACGAATCTCAACAAGTTTTGTATCTACGGCTACCTGTTAGCTATAAGGCTTGGTTTATCCTGTAAATACATACCTTTCATTGGCCGCAATGTCGAAGACGCAGCAGCGTGGTAGAATGTAAGGGTTGCGATATAACCAAAGAGAGTCTTCTTGATGCTTTCAACTTTGCTGTCCTGCGTTATGCTCCATAGCGCTTTTGTAGTCTTCTTGAAGCGAGAGTCAACTGCCACTGGTAAGGTTTCGGCAAGCAGGCCATCGAGGGCTTCAACTTGAATCTTGCAACCTTGAACGGCTGTCAGCAGCGCAGCCTTTGTTGAGTCTTCGATAGAACCATGGTCGATTTTGTATTTGGTTTGTCTGAGCGTCTCCTGCAGCACTGGCAGCTCGGCTTTGGTGTGTCGAAGGGCCTCTGAAATCTCCCCGAGGACGGATTGGATGTCGTTGAGACGCGCTAAGACATCCGTGATTGAGTCGACGAGCCGGACGATGTTGGCGACAATGCCGACTACTGTGAGAGGATCAGCCATGGGAGACGGATTGTCTGTGAGCCCGGCATTATAAAGGAGCTCAGAAGTGTGAGAGTGGTCTATTCCCGCGAGACCACCTGGGAGAATTGCAAAACGCAAGGCAGACACAGCTGGATGCGGCAGGGCAAGGGCGAGGCACCCGAGTGATCGAGATTTTGTTAAAGTATTGTGGCCGAGCACAAGGCTCAGGGCTAAGGAAAGGCTATCTACTTCGCTACCTCCAATGATTTTGAGTGCGTGAGACGTTGAGGGCATTTCCGTCTGTGATTCGGTGGCACTGGAACACGAGGAGCGCATTCTTTCTGCCTCCGACCGAGAAGGTCAGAGGCCGTTTACTGCTACTTTCCAAGCCCTTCTAAGAGCCGCTCAACTCCTGATAGGCTACACTCGATGCAAAGCAACAGCTATACATTTCCACAAATTGCTCAGAAGCAGAGGGCCAGCACCAAAATCAAGTTCGTTGCTCACGAGGCCATGTTACTACCCGGACATTGGAGAGCCAATCAAAAACAGCTAGTGACATTCGGATTGCTTTCAAATCCTGTGCGCATAGATTAATCCAGAGCGTTCTTGCAGCAAGTTGGCTTGGTCAGATTACAACTCCTGACGTGCCTGGGCAAGACCTGTCACACTCAATTCGTGACTCGGGGAATCTATGCGGCGTCTATAACAGCTGAGCTGTGAATTCATACGCTAGCATTTCCATTACAAACCCTCATAATGCCCGTTTCTCATTGTGTAAGCTACCTAGGACATGGCTCTAAAGCGATTGTGCTTTCTTTGCGGTCGCCAGAATGTAGCATCATTCTACAAATACTATGGGCGGTAATGAGGGGGCTTATCTTCAGTTTCCTGCTGTCACTGAGTAATTGATCCAAGGTGACTTTGAAGAGGAGAATGGCATACCAGAGACTCGTCGCTAAACCATGAAGTTGCTGAAGACCTTCGATCAAACAGCGGAGGATCACTGATAGTCGGACCAAGTATAGTATGATTAAATACATCAGTGTCATCTCTGAGTCCGTTGGGTGACAAATTGATGACCTGAAGAGGGACCTCCAGGTTGAATGACTCCCTCCGGATACCAGACACCTTAAGGTGAAGAATAACAGTGTAGAGGCGGGCTGCAATCGCGCTGCAGAAGGTCGGCAGTAATGAAGACTCGACTCGAATCGGATGGCGAATTGTCGCTATCCACCTCCCATTGGGTGCTTGTGACAGACTTTGTGTTTGAGTCTCGGTATTCGGACGATTCTGACTTGCGACACTATCGTCCATTGGATAGCTCGGCAGCGAAACTTCTGAGTCACCATGGCTGCGACCCTCCAAATCATACTTGAACTGCCATTGCAAGTGGGAAAGTTCTTTCCTCGGCAGCCTGATAATGTTGTCGCGCATACTCGTCCGTCCATGGACACCGACCAGAGTCTGGCTGGGAAGTCGCGGGAAAAACTCGACGCCGTAGAATGTCTTGGCCCGAATCAGCGGATGTACTGTGATTTTCATCGCCTGCAATGTCAGAACAGCATCTCCCACATCAGCTGCGGAAAACTCAAGGTCAAGTTGGGCTTCCGTGACGGCGTAGATGGACGAACTGCTGTAGCTGAGTGGCTGAGGTTCTCTCATCGATACACTCATAGTGCCAGTTGGACGCCCAAACATGGACAATCGAAGAAGTTTTGAGTCTACCTCTTTGAACTCAGTAGGGAAGTCATGAGTACTGGTAGGCGGAAATTCTTCTGTATGCGGTATGATGATAATCGGCAATATGCTCTCGACGGCAACGACGGCGTCCTCATCCTGTGCAGAAAAGCTGACCAACGCCCGCAACTCATAGTTAATGCTTGGTTGAGCATACCGTTTGCCGGAAGACTGGTCAATGAAGACAGCGCCAAGCTCAGCTGATGGTGGAAGCTGCGAGCAGTGATCTGGTAACCGTTGCGGGTCTGCTGTTGGGATTTGCCTTGAGATTATGAAGTTGAAGGGGATGAACGATTTGAATCCCTCTGCCGTCACGGAGACGTTATCGAGTGTCGAGATGGAAATGTCTAAGGTCTGACTTAAGAACTAGTAATGCATTAGCATATCAGAGGGCAGTGGGGGATAAAAGCATCTGACAGATATGCGACGATACGTACTTTATGCTCAGCTTGTGAGATATCGAGCATGATATCATTTCCGCTCCTGCCTACCCAATTCCGTGATGTTCCTACAAATACAATATCATATTAGCTAAACATTTCATGTGTGATTAGAGAATGGAACCAACCTTCTAAGAAAATGCTCGCCGCGCGGATTCGAAAATTCTTTCTGCTGGTGATTTCCACATGTCCATGAAGCGGGTCGGCAGGGTCCACCACTGAAGCTGCTGCCTCACCGCGCTTGCTCACTCCCGGATTAATACCTAACTTAAAGCTTAGTTCGGGGCAATCTTCCTTTTTCATGGTTGGATTCGTGGATTGGGTATCGTATAGGGTTGTTAGAAAGACGCTTTCGAAAGTGTATGCCATGATGGAAGTTATGATATGTAAGTTAAGTAGAGTACAGCGCCGTGCGGTACTGGACGGCACCGTAGTGATTCATATTCACTCAATGACGAAAGGATTGTGACATTGGTGCTCTATCCACATCTATAAGATAGGTTGCATACGTCGCGTCAATATTTGTAAACTTCCACAGGTGACTCTTAGCATACAGTCTTTCGTCGATGTGTATATAACTGTAGCAGATTGCGGGGAATGGGGCGACACACTCTGCCACCAATCAAACGAGCTGGGTGACATTCAGTTCGTTGAAACCAGTATTTGACCCCGTGGTCAGATGCTGTTTCCGTACAGGGTAAAGTTTATATTATGACTAGAGAACGGCGTGACGTACGGTATGCAGAGGTGGTACAACTACTGGCTTCTGGGCTCTGGTTATCAATAAGCACCCTTACGTTCTAGACCAGCACTCGATCAGAGGTTTTGTCAGCATCATTATTCCGTACTGCCATGGCAATGCTACGAGTAAGGTTAGGCTGTAAAACTTTCCGTTTGACAAGCGCACCGAGAAGAGGAGTGTCTGTCATGTGCGGAGGGCGTAGGTGCCACTACATGTGGTTATTTGGAGCGCACGCAGTGTCCCCAACTATTATGAGTACTAGTATTCACAACATCGTTTATGAACTTTAACATCTACTTATCTTACACCAGTGCGCCAGCTTTAAAAATAGTAGTAGCAGGACGGTCGTTAGGACGGAAAGCCATAATTTAAGGGTCGTACCATCATGTCTGAAAATACCGTCACATCACATTCTCAAGCGTGCAACTTCGTTGCAAACAGTAGCGGCCTGACAGCTATTTTACCTCGTCGACCTTCCCCTATTTTCTCATGCCTCAAGCCTCTGCTCTGCTGCCGCGGCACGCTGATTTGCGAGCGCCACCTCCCTTTTTAGGTCCCTGATGTAGTCGATTACCATATCTAAAGTCCGCATCTGCGGGAAATGAAACTGCACTTGCGTCTTGGTTTCCTCTTTGGCATCTACCTGGAGAATGGTCCTAGACCGCGGAGGCAACTGCTTCGCTATTTCCTGTATGGCGCAGCTCAGTCGGTCTCTTCGCCTCTGCTCAGCAACTCGATTTCCTTCTCGTCGATGCAGTCTCGCAAATTCCTCTTGTGAGTATGAGCCTTTGTAAAGATCCTTTCTAGAAAATGAATCCTCCGCGACGGAGATTTTCTTAATCGAGTTGGGCTGGTTGCTCGACGGTGGGATGATACTTGACGTGTGAGTATGTGTTGCAAGAGTCTTAGATCGATAAATGATTGAGGAGGCGGATTCTGGCGGACATAGAGACTATCATCCATCATGTCAAAATACGCAGCAATTTGAGTTCGAGTGGTCTTACTAGAGGAGCGCGAGCGTGCAGTTGGAGGTCGTTGTCTACGAGGATAGCGTGATCTGGCTCGAAAATCTCATGCTCTGAAGAAATACAATGTTCAGATGACCTTAAAAAAGATGTTGGCTGCGGTAGAGCTATTTGATGCTTCTTTTGAGGAAACGACGATTGGTTGATTTCATCGTGATGAGAAGGTGAAGTGTCCTGCCAGTGTTCTTCGAATTGTCTTTTGCGTGGACGCTGTGTTCTCAATCTAGGTCTGGCAGGTGATGCAACTCTGGGTATCACATTGATTGAATGTAAAATTGATTCTATGCTCATATCAATGGACGTCCTCATAGTGAACATGACTTGAAAATGCTCAATAAGAGATGCTTTACCACTTGTTTGGCAAGATTCGCTATCTAGCTCAACTTATATGGCGGCCAGCGCCAATGTTCACTGTGATGTCAATGTCCTGGTCCCAGTTACGAAACTGGAGGGAAGCACCTTACCTACAGCGTGGCGGTTAGTCTGATTCGGCAAAGAATGTCACTCGTCAAAAACCATTGGTTGTCCTTATGATAACCTTAATGCTCCGAATGAGTACGTACAGTACGTACTGACATCGATATGATAGCGTAACTTGCCTGATGCACATGTCTCTTTTTCTTTATATTTTTCACTATCGTGGTGTAGATTTGTTTAACGTAGTACTACTATACAATAATTACCATAAGTTAGTAGCCAGTTTCTGGGGCGAGCAGCTACGAAGTTATGCCAACTGAGAAAGCATTGCGCAACAGCAGCGTGCCTTCGAGATACGTGCAGTAAATCAAACTCCACAAGAACCAATTCCCATGCGAGCTCATCCGAGAGCCATTCAGGAGTTAGCATCCACCCCCTTGCGGACAATAAAACCCAGCCGTACTCGTAGCGGGGCAAATTCAGCCGGGCTTCCCTCACTAGGTGCCTCAAAGAATAGCAAACTCGGGATCTGCCATGCCCTGAAAAGAAAGAGGCGTCGGAAACGTGGTACGATTGATGCTAGCTATCATTATGTCTACGCTCAATGAGCCTTGTCATTGCAACAACGTGGGGTAAAGACAGTTTCGTATTGGGCCACACGCGTGGTGGGTGGCGCTGCTCTGTATGCTCTAGACAATGCCTGGTGATGATTATCAAGAAAAAAGAAATGAGAGTGGGCTCAGCACGATGATTCGGAGTTTTTCAAGTATAAGTAATAAGAAGTTCAACGCCGGAACAAGATTTATGATATAATACAAGGTATAGCATTTGTCTCCGTCCCAAGCCGCAGACTACATTTCGAGCCTCTGGCAACGACCAAAAAACCAATCACTGCCATGGCAAACCTGCATCAATATACGTGGCTCATCGCCGTTATTTCTATCGCCTTCTGCTTCAGCGCCTTTGGGAACGGTGGTAACGATGTTGCTAATGCCTACGCTACTTCTGTCGCTGCGCGGACTCTTGAGATGTGGCAGGCTGGTATCTTGTCTATGATTACTGAATTTGTTGGAGCTGTGGCGCTTGGCTCTGGGGTCACGAGCACCATAAAAAATAAGATCATGGATCTGAACCGATTTAAGGGCAGGCCAGGAACATTGATCCTTGTCATGACGTGTGCGGAAATTGGGAGCGCGTTTTGGTTGACGTTTGCCAATCGTGTAGGATTTCCCGTGTCTACTACACATACCATCATTGGAGCCTTGGTTGGATCTGGTATTGCCTCTCAAGCAAACATCTCCTGGGGCTGGTCATCTGGCAGCGTCTCACAGATCGCCGCCTCATGGCTTATCGCGCCTCTGATTTCTGCTTCCATCGCAGCTATCCTGTTTCTGATCCTCAAGTTCTCCGTTCTCGAACGACAAGATTCGTTTAAGTGGGCCATGAGATTGATTCCATTCTATCTCGCCTTCACCGGATCGATCCTTGCACTATTTATCGTCATCGAATTACCTTCGTCACCTTCGCTTGAAGAGTTCGGCATAGGCAACATTATCGCTGTCATTTTTGGTACATTCGGCGGAGTACTCGCAATCTCTTATGTATTTTTCATGCCCTACTTTCATCGGCGACTGGTGTTGAACGATGCACGGATCCAGGTCTGGCACCTTCCATTGGGACCTCTATTGTGGAGAGACAACCCTCCTCTCTACTGGCCAGGCAATAATGGTAATCCCGATGGAGCCGCCGTTACGAAGGATCATTACAAAAACTCGCGCCTTCCTGAATCATCGCCTACGGATTCGCCAACTCTTATTGCTGGAAATGAAGAGTCTAAATCTGCCACCGATTCGTCTGGCCTGGAGCTGGGACAAGGCCTAGGGCCACCAAGAATGAGGAAAGCGTACATTGGACCCAAAGAGCGGTTCCTCGGCCCTACCAAGGACCTGCCCATCTACGCCCCAGCCCGACTTGTGTCCTGGGCAAAGTATCTTTTTTTGCAGGGCGTCACCCGAGACGTCACCTCGCACGACTCTGATCATCTCGAAAAGACGCATGCCCGGGCCAAGCAATACGACAACAAGGTAGAACACCTGTGGACTTACGCTCAAGTGGCCAGTGCGATGATGATGTCAATTGCACATGGTTCCAACGATGTTGCCAATGCCGTCGGTCCATGGGTCGCTGCGTACAGCACCTATGAGTCTGGACAAGTGGATGGCAAATCACCAACTCCCATATGGATTCTGGTCATCGCTGGATTCCTCCTCGGCCTGGGATTTTGGGTCGTGGGCTGGCGCATTGTTTCTGCCCTTGGTAACAAGATAACACAGATGTCTCCAACCCGCGGTTATGCGATAGAGCTTGGTGCTGCCATTACAGTACTCATGGCTTCGAGGCTGGATTTACCCGTCAGCACCACCCACTGTTTGACCGGCGCTACTATGGGGGTTAGCCTCATGAATTTCTCACTTGGAGCTACAAACTGGCGACAACTGTCGTGGATCTTTTTTGGATGGGTTTTGACTTTGCCAGCTGCTGGGTTGGTTTCGGGCCTTCTCACAGTCATGTTCCTGAACTCGCCGCATTTTTGAAGGAGCAAATAGCGATAATTCTTTCAGGAGCGTCCCAGGCTCCCAGTATAGTTAATTTTTATAGGCTGCGGAGAAAGGCTACATTTGTATTGATTCTTATACCTTCCTATGCTATTCTATCCTATCCATCAATTATTATTTACAACATTTACGAGTATGTACGAGTACGCAGGGCCACAAACGTAATGCCACGCGACCAAAGACAACTCGGAGAGGTCAACTTGTTGTCTCTATGTTCATCGACTTCAACCTCGACATGATAAGACTCTCCTCCATGAAGGCCTTCTTCTAACTCTGTTTCCGCATCCAAACACCCCACCCCGACTCAGGAAGACAGATCTTCTCTTTTAGTTCATCGCTTAAGTTACCAGGTACTTCGTGTGAGATCTGTTGGTGATGTAAAATGTAAACCCCAGTCCCATAATTCTTCAACAGGACCTCTGGTCGTGGCTCACTGGAGACCGTCTGGCTATGTCTGCCGCGATAATGAAGGTGCCCGTCCACATGCCTATTTCAATGGCTGATGCCCACATCCTTTCAAGCATTTGCCATGCACCTGCCATCTCAGGGTCCTACTGTAGCATCCTAGCTTTTGTCTTCCGAAATCTGTTTGCTATTTCCGCATACCGTGCATCGCTTGTGGCTAACGCCACCGTATCCTCCAATCCCGAACTTTCAAGCTGTTCTCTCCCTTAGTGATGCCAGCCATAGCGCCTGCGTTGCGTTCAGAGTAACGATCAAGCTATCGCTGCTCTTCCCGCAAAGTAGTGTAGGTGTTTCAGGAGGCGATGCACTAAGTCCGCAACACTTCTACTCCCCAACGCTAGGAGATTCGAAGGCCTTCGCATCCGAAACCGGGTCGTTGTTTGGTGGCGACCCATCATCGTCGCTCGTAACGTCAGGATTAACTCCATGCTGGACAAGCAATGTACGAAGACGCCGATTCTCGTCCAAAACTTTGCGTGCTGCGCTCTGGATCTCAGGGCTGGCCTCAACCCCGGTCAGTTCGCATTGCCGGAGCTGTCTCTCGATTTCTTGAAGGTAATCCTTCCTGCGAGCTCGTGACCTTCTTTGGTTGTTGCGGATGCGTGTAGGGTTGCCTTCGTCCTACATTGCGGAGTCACCAAGGTTTCTCGTAAAGTTGCCCCGCATTTGTCTCATACGAGATCGATAAATACAGAAGATGGGGTATAGTAAATTGCTTACGCTGTCTGGCATATTGCCTTTTTTGTTGGTGGTGATGTTTGAGGACGGCGGCTTGGATGGATGTAGTTCTTTTGTGGGGTTGCGCCAAAACTACCTTGGTACTTGGTCAGTGCTTCAAGGGATTCCTTTATTCGGCTAGACAAACCTGATCAAAAGGCTGAGAAATAAAAGGACCCTTCCGGACCTTTGAAGATTGATAATAATGCAGACTCAACTTTCCAACAGACAATTAAGACTACCAAGCAAGGTTGAAGCGCTAACGGATTGTGCTCGTGTGAGCTTACCTCCTCATGCCACTGGAATGTCACTCGGCTAACACAGTTGGTGGAAGCTACCCCAGGTGACCATTCTTCTTTCGGACAGTACTTCACCGTCTCTGGTCATATCATCCATCCACCATTAAGATGCTATACAACTCAAAAATTAAGTTATGATATTGTTCATAGTCTTCCTTAGCACAAGAAGTCAGATTCCCACACCGAGGGTCACCTAGCATTATGAATTCAGAATCAACTCCTCAACTTCGCCTCATTCTCGATCATGAAGCTAAGAACTCAGATTCTGGAAACCTAGAATCGTCCTGGAGCCCTTGTGATGAACTCTGTGGTTGTATGGAGCTATCCAATGCAGAACCTTCTGCTATTGAGGAGATTTCGATCTACTTTGAAGGTAAGGACACGAGTATCATGAGTCACATCGCGATTAAGTTTATACAGGTGTTTCAAGAAATTGGATTAGTGAACTAGGAAAGAATGAGTTCAATCTGAGGATCAACAAGGCAGAGCGGAAAGTACGTTATTATGACCCTTGCCAGATTGAAAACACATTCCATGGACTGTGGTGAAGGTATATAAGCTGATTTTTTAGTGCAAAGTTCCTCAGACAGGCTCAGAACATATCGCCTTCAAGTATGTCTCAAAGAATCTCTCCTTCCGACAAGTCAATATACGCGGTCCCTTTTCGCTTTGTTATTCCTAGAGGGATCCCAAAATTTCAGACTGAAGTGCCAGAACACTGCACACAGCTTCCTCCTTCGCTCGAGCTCGGATTTGTGATAATGGACGAATCTACGGGCCAGAGATTTGCACAACCAAGCATTGCCTACAACTTGCGAGCCACTGTTACGTTAAATACCGGCGGTGGTGAAGGCAGCAAAACTGTTGACACGTCTTTGCCGGTCATTATCACACCATACACCCAAGAGTATCCACCTACAGAAACAACAGATTTCCCTATGGAGTTCAACGAACAAGAAACCAAAGTACTGCGACGGCACTTAATGGGTCGTGGGCTTGGGACAATGACAGCCTTTACGCGAGAACCGCCTGCCTTGATTTATGACGTCCAGTCAGCCAGCGCTTGTACCGAAGCATTGGTAAAGCTCGAGGTTAATTTTGAGAGCTCTAGTGAGGTCTATCAGATCCTGCAAAATCTTACCTTTAAGATTTGTCCGTTGATAAGAATCAAAACATACTACTCGCTCCAGTTTTCCGAAGGCTACCAAGTAAAGATCTGTTGAGTCTTGAGGGTGCGATGAGATTACGCGATGAAATGATCAAGCTCGACAGTAAGGATGGTCGAGGTGTCTCTTGGAAATACGTACTCGAACAGAGTAGTCAAGCGCCCGGTACCTTGCACCCACCTACTCTCCGATTATTTGACTTTAGACCCGGACTGATTGAAACTCGGTAAAGCAGAGACGCAGCCCACCACTGCTACTCCGCCAGTGGGGAAATGGACTGCACAACTACCTGTTCCAATCACTGCTGCCACCCGCCTCCTACCTACATTTTGCACGTCAGTTGTTGCGCGGCTGTATGCGGTCATCATTCGAATTAACGTCAGTGGTGTTCGGATGGATGCCTTCAATCTGGAAGTTCCTTTTCAAGTCATCCATAAATTTCCAGAGCAGCGGCATGCCACGCAGACAGAACCTATGAGGGATGAACAAAGGCTCTTAGCTTTTCGCAGAGCTTCAGAAAGCTCGTGGATAAGTGAGGAAGCGATAGTGAGCAGTTTCTACCAGTTGTCGCAGAGAGAAATTTTTGCTGATTTGTTCTAGGAATCTGAAGGACAGCCGCCTCATTATTACCCTTGAAGCACATAGGGTAAGTTGGGAAATTTTAGAGCACCAGATTTATCGTGGTGCTTCTATTTGTCATCCAGAAGACAATATCACAGAGCAAAGCATGTGATGCTGATATGGGTCGCTAAGGCGGAGGACAAATTATACTTCATGTTGAATAATGCATATATATTGTCCCTGAATAGCTCTCTGCACGCAATTGAAATGGCCCAATTCGCATGATGAAATAACCATGTTGAAGGAAATAGGAATATAGTAGAACTAACGTCCCGTATCTAAGTCTCGTCCCAATTTGTCTTCCGTCGGCAACATCTGCATCTCACTGGTATGTCGTAGCCAGCTCTTCCAGCCAACTTCGTTTAGTTTCGGGTATGATGAGTGTTATAGCCACGCCGCACAGCATAAAACCTGCAGAGATCTCCATTATATGATTCGTGTATTGGAGCAACTGGATGGCTGCGTGATGGGGCTAACTATTATAAACGACAGAAAGAACTTTCCAGACTATTGCTCTGTTCACTGCTGAGAGCCGACATAGCCAGGTGGAAAATCTACTGGCCACGCCCAGGCCGATGCTTGTATAAGGCCCTGTCCTCCTTGGGCTTGTCTATGTTGTGAGGTGGTATGCTCAGAGAAGAGCGTGGAAGGATTGAAAACATAGCACATGAAGTTTGATGGGTGGACTCAACAGCGGCGGTGGAAAGCTGATGTTCTAATGGGGTGTTATCGTTATCAGCTTCGCGAAGCCAAAAGACAACAAGATCAACACTGACTGGCCTTGGCAAAGCTAGGGTGGTCTGTGCAACTATCCCCAAGGTCTCCCTCGGAGACTTGTCACCCTCCACAATGGCGCCAACAACACCAAAAAAGAAGGTAAGCAGTCCATAATCTTATCGCATTCTTAACTCTTTCTACTATGAGATGCTATTACTGACAGAGTTCAACACGTGCAGTCAGCTACGCTAGCTAGGGTTCGTGACAATCAAAGGCGCTGTCGGGCGCGCAAACGGGAGTATGTTGTTGAGCTCGAGCAGAAGATACGAGATCTCCAGGCTGCAGGAGCTCAAGCGAATATAGAGAATTATCAAAATACAGTACAACGACTTGAGGCTGAGAATAAAAGACTACGGGTGTTACTGAATCAGGCGGGTTTTCATCAGAGTCAAGTGGAAGCACAACTCCAAAAGGGCCATAATCGGGGGGACTGGGAAGGCAGCTTGAACCATACTGAAAAGCAAGGACCTCTATATACGGCGGATAATGTGAATGAGTATACGGAAGCAGCACCCCATGAAGCGGTGAGTCGAATGAAATATGTCCCCATGCAACCTCACTAGAGATGCATAGTCGACTTTTTACTAATCTATACCAGACCACAGGTTTGCTGCCAGATACATACGACATTGAAACCTTCGATGATCTACTAAACATATCCCTCGAGATACCAGAGGAAGAATTCAACCTCGACCTGTCCAACTCAACTCTGGGTACATCGGCTGTAGGCACACCTGTTGTATCACAAATACTTGATGGAACTGTGCCCTTTTCGTATGTTTCGCTCCCATCCGGCAACCAGGCTGCTTGTCCCGAAAGTGCTTCTCCTCTCATTACTAGCGATCTCGGGCATTTAAATACAGCCAAGTCCGATAGCACTACAACTCTATGCTCTGTAGCATACGATCTCGTGCGCCAACATAATAAAAAAGGGGTCGACATGATGGAGATATGCATACGGCTGTGGAATGGTCTTATAAAGGGCGATGAAGGTGAAGGTTGTAAGGTAGAAAACGTATTGCTGCTCAGCGTCCTAGAATACATTCGTGGCTAAGGGCTTTAATCTAAATATATTACGAAGAATATCAAAAAGGAAACTGCGAGTTGAGTCAGATGAATTAGATGGTATACAAGACAATGTTACAAATGACAATCGTAGGTGACAATCGTAGGTGACATATCGCACAACTAGAAGGGTCTAATTTTAGAGATGCTGAATGTCACCTACAGCAATGAGGTAGCATTAGTATGAAGCGGGAATGTCACCATTCTCGCCAGCAAATATTATAACCTTGCATATGGCCAGTATTAAAAGTTTTCAGATAACAGTTTTAAAAAGAGTACGCTGTAGAACTTTCGGCCATGAGTTCACTAAATAGTCCCCTGGACGTAATCATTGTTGGAAGTGGATTTTCAGGTAAGGCGAGATTTGACCTAACTCGTTTAGTACAGTCTACGCACTCACTGACACATCTATCAGGCATATGTGCAGGTCTTCAGTTGCGATCGAAGTTCAAGAACTTAAGATATGAAATCTTTGACAAAGAAGGAGATATTGGAGGGACGTGGTCCAAGAACACATATCCGAATCTGAGCTGCGACATCCCTTCTCAGGTGAGTCGTCTCTCTCTTGCAAGACATTTGAAAATACCATGAAAGCAATCTAAATCTAAGCCTCTTAAATAGTTGTACTCCTTCTCCTTCTCTCTAAACCCCAACTGGTCATCTGAGTACGCAACCCAATCCGAGATACTGGATTATATTAGACGCATTGCCCACTGTCTTCAGCCACATACCAATTTGCGCCAGGAATGCGTTTTCTCTCGGTGGTTGGAGGAAGCATCTTTGTGGAGCGTTCAATTTGTTGACCTTACCACTAACAAAACCTATACGAGATATAGTCGTTTTCTTATCACTGCCGTCGGATTCCTCGACGTGCCAAAAGGCCCTGAGAGCATTGTTGGCGTCGAGCAATTCAAAGGGCAGCTGTTCCACAGCTCTAACTGGGACCATGACGTTGATTTTCAAGGCAAGGATGTTGTGGTTATTGGCAATGGTGCTTCAGCAAACCAGTTTGTGCCGTGGATACTCGAGGACGTCGAAATAAGAAGTTTGACCCAGATCATCAGGAGTGAACAATGGGTTGCTCCAAAAAATAATAAGGCAGTTGGCAACATTCGAAAATGGTGTGTACGGGTTTCTACCTATCGTCCCTATAGAGATGATCTTATATTTCTCTAGGGTCTTCGGTAACCTTCCCCTTGCAAATCGATTGTATCGTTCTTGGTTAGCCCTTAAGCTTGACCTTGCATTCATCGCTTTCAAGGACAACTTTTTCGGCCGTCATATCAGATCCGCACTTGAGGCGTCTCTATCAGCCTATATAAGGCGCACTGCACCTCCTCAATATCACTCAGACCTGATACCGTCCTACTCATTCGGCGCCAAACGACCCATGTTAGACCATGGGTACCTTGCTTGCTTAAGCAGTCCTAAGGTAAATTTGGTGAAGTCCAAGAGCACAAAAGTGGTCGGAGGCAATCGGCTTGCCGACGACAACGGCAATGTGTATCCTGCTGACATCATAATCCTGGCCAATGGGTTTAAGACACAGCAACTTCTCATGCCCATGCAAATCAAGGGATTGGACGGAGTAGAGCTCCGTGAACTATGGGAGAACACTGGGACAAGTGCGTACATGGGGTACGTTCAACCCTCATTCGTAGTGTAGTGATGCACAACATTCTAAACCAAGATTGGGGTACTAATCAGGGCTATAGGGTCATGGTGTCAGGCTTTCCAAATCTTTTTTTGCTCACGGGCCCCAACACGCTCCCTTCGGGGCATTCCACGCTTCTAAGCATTGAGAACTCCGTAGCATACATCTTGCGCCTTCTTGAGCCGCAGCTTGCTCCAAAATCACCATTGTCCCAGACGTTATCCACAATCGAAGTGAAGAGGAGTGCCATGAAAGTTTTCAATCGAGACCTAGAGTGTCGACTGAAGAGTCTCGTGTACACTCGAAGCGTTAATTCTTGGTATATAGATGAGCAAACAGGGAAAAACAGCCTCATTTGGCCAGGAAGCCAGCTGGAATTCTGGTGGTCGAGATGTATTAAGAAGATTGTATGGACTGATTTCAGACTTCGAAAGTAGAAGTCACGTGGGATGGAATGGGATCAATTCTGTAGCTGCAAACTTTATAATGTCCCTTGCTCGAATAAGCCTATCTATGCTACGTAGTCCAAAGCTTTCAGTAATCAATACCTTGAATGGTCCCGACTTCTACTCTACCCTGTCCACCACAGCGTCATCTACCTCCACTCTCTGCTCTTCTGCCTCTTTTCTCGCCTTCTCCGCTTCCTTGCTCTCTTTCTCCGCCCGCTCTTCTCTCTCACTGTATCGATCGCCAAACAGGGCGAAATGCGGCCTCATCAGGATCGTATACTTGACGAACTCCTCCATACAATCCACAATGCGCATGCGATTCCCGCTCGGAATCATCCGACTGCTGCCCTCGATGGGATCTTCCGGGCTCTCGTCGGTAAACTGCGTATAAGCCTTCGGCACAGAGGACTGATTCGGGATGACAAACATGCGCATCCAGCGCCCTAGGATACGCAGTGAATTTACCGCGTTGAACGACTGTGAGCCGCCCGACACCTGGGCGATCGCCAGCGTCCGACCTTGCGTGGGGCGCACGGAGCCCACAGAGAGGGGGATCCAGTCAATCTGATTTTTGAACACGGCGGTCTGCGAGGTCTGTTAATATTCGCCGCCTGACGTGTATGCCAGTACGGGGTGGTAGGGTCTTACGAGATTCCCATGCTGCTCGGCCGAGATCCAAACATGGCCGTCGCTCCAGCGGCTGAGATCGCGGAGCTCTTGTACCTTGTAGTGATTCTGCTGGACGTCGTCTTTTACGGGAAGGTCGGTAGGGTCGAAGACGCGAACGTCACAGCCAAGTCGAAATAGAATGCGAGAGGCTTCGAACGCAAGTAACCGGGAGAACGAACTATGTATGGCACAAAGGTTAATATTCAGGAAACATAAAGCAACACATAACCCAACTTAAAGGAAGTTAGGTGGTTACAAAACATTGCGCTTACCGTTTACGTAGACTTCCATAGAGGACTAGAACCTTCAGGCGCTCGCCAGTCTTTTGAAAGTCGTCCTCAGCTAGTTTCACTACAGTGCTAAGCTCGAGTTTGCTGATCCAGTCCCTAGAAGTGATCTCTGGGCTGAGAAGGTATGGACGATACACCTTTCGTATCGTTTCGTCGTCTTCCGTTTCGCTCAAGGCAAGAGACCGATAGGAGTATGCTGGATCGACATCAATGCGCGTAACTTCTCGCGCTGCTGAGGTGTTATTCAGATCCCCATCTATACGCATGGTTCCTGGCATGGAACTAATCAAACGGTGTCGTGGAAATTTATGGGCAAATGTAGAGGTTATCGGAATATTGGCGAGCACGAATCGCTTCTGTAATGGTAGCTATGACGAGGCGGATAGTCAGCCTTATCTGCCTTACAAGACAAGGGATTTAATTTCGACTCACTAGTGACCGCGTAACCACTACGTACGACATATAAATGACTGAGTAGTAAAAAGCATATATGAGATAATGGTAGACTTGATATATGGATATACATAACAAGTAGCTTATTTACGTAGAGTACAGAAGGTATCAAACTTTCTACGAGAAATGTCACTCTCTATGGTTGATTGGTTAGTAAGGTTAAGCTTAAATTATCCAGGTGAAATTCTCGAGGTTCCAAGCTCACGTGTCGCATTTAGTTTAGTAATCTGGGATTTTGCGTCATTAAACGTGACATGCCGACGCTGCCATACCATACCTACGCTGACATACTGACGGGTGACATATCGAGGACAATAACATACCGACGAGTGACATGTCGACAATAACATACCTTCACACCCAGAATCTCAGTATTCTACCTTATCACCTCTACGCAATCTACGTTCATCTTACAATGTCCAATGAGAAGGATGGGCATAATGCACATGAAGCCAGCCATGATAACGAGCAAAGCCCTTTTAATGAACTCGCCGTAAACGATATTCCTGCTCATACGAATGCTGAACATCCTCCTGATGGTGGATATGGCTGGATTTGCGTTGTCGCCTGTTTCAACATCAATTGCTTCACTTGGGGTGTTGTCGCTGTAAGACCTAGAAAACCCAACGCTGCATCCAAATGAGGTACGATGCGCCCTAATTAGCAATAGTCTTATGGTGTTTTTCTTGGGTATCATCTCGAGAATGACATCTACCCGAGTGCTACAGATATTGACTTTGCCCTCGTCGGAGGTCTTAATTTTTCAATGGCAATTAACACAAGACCAGCCGAGTGACTAGGTTATGAGCGCATCACAGATCCAGTGTTCTTAGCAGGATCATTGGGAACGATGTTGATCGTTGCACTGGACGAAGACGTGGTAATTTGAACCGATTTCCAACGGGGCTGCAGGGGCTATCTACCAGCTGGGGAGCGCTTGGCCAGAACTATATTGGGTGGATCGTGGATGCGCGGCCCCTCAACTTAGTGAGGGGCTGTGAATCGCGATCAGCAGGGGTTGAATGGATATGGCAGGCGTTGCTCCGTGGCGTGTGGCCTGTGCCCGGGATTGCGTCATCCCGTCGTGTTGGCGCCGTGGCAGCTTCACCCATATCCACTCCTTATTTTACAGGGAGCATGGGATACAGTTTCAATTCTGCCATGCTCAGGGCGCCAACGAACAGTCCTTAATAGTGCCCTTGCTCAATCCACGATTCTGATGTCACGTGAAGCATTAATATTCATATATCACATTAGAGTAGGTGTGTCCTGTGTATTCTAGCCATAGAAGCTCAAGGAAAACATAAGATACTGTGCAACAAAGGTGGAGTTGCCAGAACTTCGCGAATGGACCTGGACTGCTGACAGGTATGTACACCCATCAGTGGATACTAAGTAGAACGAAGGCAAACCTACGCCATAGAGGATATAAAGGTTACCGACTTCAGCCAATCCTAAGAGCTTTCAGCTTCTAAGATCTGGAGACTCATGTCTCAACTGCTCATAGGCTTGACGGCATAGACTTGGAACGAGCCTGTGATTATATTAGCCTAGAACCACCATATGGGGAGCTTGCAATGTTCGTACCAGCCCACTCGTTGAAATCCATGATTCCCAGTGAAGCTGCCAACTTTCTGGCTTCACTTGCCATCGAAGTCTTGTCCTGACAACCGCATGTGGATGAACCGGGTTGACAGCAGGACTCCTTTTGCTCCGGCTTGCAGCATCTCGCTTGCATCTCCGCATTGCAGCAAGATGAAACTTTCTCTGCGCCCGTTCCACAGCATGATGTCCCGTCCTCTCCTGCAGTCAAGTACACGTTCAAGTCGTTCTTAGTGTCTACGATAAGAGGGTCTGGCGCATGCAAGTTAGTCAGTGGGTATGCGCCAGTGGACAAGATTGGACTCACCCCAAAATCCTGCCTTTTTGAGATACGCTTCATACTCGCTGACCTGACTCGCTCCAGAGATGCACCCCACATACAAGGCGATGTTCTTCTTTATGTCCTCAGTTAACTCCTTTCGGGCCAGGATGTCGCTAATGGAGATTCTTCCGCCAGGCCTGAGCAGTCGGTACATCTCATTAAACGCAAGCTGCTTCTCCGCTGCAGGAACGAGATTGATGACGCAGTTGCTGATAATACTGTCGGCTGTGTTGTCTGGCAGCGGAATAGAAGTGATGGCCCCTTGGACGAACTCTATGTTCTCAGCGTTGATCTTGATTTTGTTGGTATTTGCCTTTTCGATCATGTTCTTTGCCATATCGTCAGTGCGCCCTCAATGTGCTGATGCAGATCGGATGCTAACTCGCCTCGTTCATGTCAACTCCAATTGCCTTACCAGATGGACCAACCCTTTTTGCGGCTGTGAAGACATCGAAGCCCGCACCACATCCAAGGTCAATAACGGTTTCGCCCTGCGTAAATTAGCACATATATCCAGTGCAGGGCATGGCTATACATGCATCTCTCAGCTTAGCAAGCGCAAGCGGATTGCCACAGCTCAATCCCAGATTCGCACCCTCTGGAATACTAGCCAGTTCTTCTTCAGTGTACCCGAAGGACTTGGCGACTGTCTGTTCGTACTGGCCAGTGCTACTCTTGTCGATTGACCCGTATCGCTTATTCACTTCGTTGTAAACGTCTTTTGACTCCATTATGTCAAAAGTTGTTGGGTATGATCTGTGAATGAGGAGTGCTTTGTGATCAGTCTAATGAATTTGCTTTCTTGTTTCTGGCACGTAAGGATTCGATGAGCCTGGCTCGATCGAGAACTTATATAGCCCTTTCATGGAAAGTGATATGTCACCGCTCATGCCATCGAGAACTCAATTAGCCCTTTCATGGACAGCGATATGTCACCGCTCATGTCACCGCTCATGTCATCCGCTGGTGATTTTGAAACCTGGGCAAGCATAGATTTGCCCGATATCAAGCGTACGGAGGATAACAAGCCTTCGGACGGTCTAACCGAGCCTCGAGCCCTTAGTGCCACCCAGAGGAGGTCAGTGAAGACATATCGGTTAGGCGCATGATTGGCGCGAGCTAGCCAGGGTCTGCTTACATAACCGAATTTGATATGTCACCGGTTTCCCTGTCCTGGTGTCGTTGCTATATAATTAATCGGTGACAGATCGTTGAAGAAACCCCAAATGGCCAACCGCCATGACTTCCAATTCAAATTCTCATGCCGTTGCACCCGGGACACGGCCCAAGAGCATCCGTGTTACGGCACAGCATACCCTAGAGCGAGTTCGCAACAACCAGCGCCGTCATCGCGCTCGTCGGAGGGACTACATCGAGACGCTAGAACAGAAGCTCAGTCTGGCAGAACAGTCTATCAGGACTCTCCGAGATCAGGTTGAAGAACTTCAAGCGAAATCATCCCAATGCCGCAATCAGGATGGCCAGAGCGTGTCAGGCCGTCCCGTACGGCCACAGCAGTTTCAGAGTGCTGAGGGTGGCAGATCGCCTGCCAAACTACCTAGCCCCCGAAAAACCGGTTTTCAAGCATTTGGCCTACTTCCGGAAACTGCCAACCTGGGGATGTTGACACTGTCTACTCCACTGCCAATTCTGCCCCCGCTCTCTGACGATTTTTCCAGCGGACTCGGCCCGGAGGTTGTCGATGCCATATCTCCACATGCTGGATCTGAGGATGCCGATGATGGTCCCCCCGAATCCGAAATTTCAAGAGCAGTTGTTCCTCTAGCCCAGTCGCCTAACTATACCTGCGAAACTCCACTACCCGGGGCACCTGCGTCAACTGGCGTCAGTGGAGGATGTCGCTCCAGATCATTCAGCGCATCGGATCTAACTCTTCAAACAACGGATTATCAGCTCATTGGAGGAGCTGGAACGTTGCTATCTACGACAGCCAATCCAGAGCCGATTCCGATGACAACGGGAACCTGCTGCTCTGATGGACACTCTTCGAAGCCCGACGACAACAAGACAGACGAACATGCCGTGATTCTAAGTCAAGATAACTCGCCCTTACTATCAGGATACGTCTTCCAGCCAGCCGTGGAAGCCTACTACACATACAACACCGAGGGCGAGTCGACGATGCTTTGTGCAGAGGCATACCTTCTCATCGCTCAGCAGAACTTCAAGCGAGTTAGCCAGAAAGATGTAGCTATCTGGCTCTGGCACGGGTGTCGAAAGTCGCTTCGTCCTGGCGAGGGATGTCGAGTCAAGACAGATGTGTTATTCAATCTTTTAGCGTTTATTAGCGACGCATGAATAGCAACGTGAATAGCAAATCCGATAAGCGACCACGGGCTCATCCACTTTACGGAGGAGTTAATGGCGCCTATAATGGGGCAGTACCTGTGGACGATACAGTACTGTGGAGGATCTAGTACTGTGGCAGCTGCAAGCGACGTAATGCTCACTAGTGATCAACGTGGAACATATCTGAACGCAACGAGGATTCGGAATGCATGGAAAAGAACCATAGTCGCCCTGAAATACTACGTCTGCAAGAGCAGTCGCAGAGGGACGGTGAAACCCCGACGACGAGAGCAATCGGCACGAGATTCGAAGATATCAGCGACAGCAGTCACAGCAGTCACACAGCAGGCTCGAAGATTTCACAATTTTCACGATGAACGAGGGACAACAAAAAAGTCGCTATTCTGTGCTTATGTTCTTTTGCTTCTAATCGCTGCGCCACTAGCCTCGAAGCACAAGTGCTAATGCGAACCATCCCCTTGGCCTGGTCTGTTGGTGACCTCAGAACTCGCCTATTCAATGTGCAGGAGGTCGTGAATCAAGTTGTGCCAGGGAAAGACGAGACTGCCACTTTTTTGTCTCCTGTACACTCACGGGCGACTCGGTGAATAGGTTGGGGATCTTTGGCCTTTCTCTTCTTCCGCGTGCTTTCAGCCCCGCTTTCCAGGCAGCAGTGCTGCACGACAGAAAAGAAAACGCCTATTCTGGGTTCCGACCCCACCCCAAACCACCAAATCCTAACCCTCACTGTCCATCCGCTCCTCTCCCCTCTACGGTTCCTACATTCCCTCTCACCCGCGTTGCAGCTTCATCACAGCGGATCTAGTTCGTGTTCCGGGCGGAGTAGTCAAGAAGGGGCTTTGTGACTGGGAGAGCGATATATCTGCAACTTATGGTAGCAGCGTTTTTTTCTTGTTCTCCCTCCTCAAACCGTCAGTTGCAGTACGTTAATTGCTTATCATGGCCTTGTGGATTGACATTGCCAACCGATCGTCTGAAGAATCATCGATGTCAAAGAGCCGGTGTTTTCATCGCTCCTATCTTCACTATACTTCGGTTCGTAACAATGTTTGACTTCGTTATTGAAATATACATGACGCCTGTCGTGGGAAGACTGCGACCCAGACGATGGCGTAGCCGTAGGTGTGTTATTAGGCGTGGAGCTGGTGGAGCTAATGACATACTTCCCTGCCAGAGCTCGAAAGAGGATCGATTCCGACATCGATCTCTCAAGATTGCGGCTTTCCGTAATGTTATAATTTTGGGCCTGCACCATGGCACCGGCATTCTTCAAGAGCGTCTGTGCTAGAACATATCGCTGTAAGGTGGCTTTTGTGGTGGGCTTCCTTTTGAGGATGGACTTTCTGTCGAGAGCAAAGTTTGAGGTAGAAAGATCGCAGGGCGGAGACGGGTCAGATGCCCAAGGTCGTTTGCTACATATCTCTAACGGGCCATACAACCACGTTACGTCGCTGTCCTTGGCCCTACTATCGGTCTGATCAATAGGTGAAGAGCCAAACCAGGGATGGACAGTGGCGCAACCAACCAATCCAATGCCTCCGGGGAGACGGTCGTAAGGCGATATTTTAACTTAGCCCACGTTCTCCATGGAGCATTTTCCAATCTGACTTTGTCACGAAAATATTCTTGGTAACGACTCCCTTCCATTTGGTCGTGCTTTTTGGGCCATCACCGAGCACAGGCCGCACACTAAGAGACATACATATCCGTTTGCTGGAGGAGAGAGAGGAAAGGGGAAGGGTTTTTTCTTTAGTGGGCAGGTCTACACATGAAGAGTGAGTAACATGATACGCAGTTGATAAAACACTGGCAATACAGAGAAGCAGATTGAAACTTCGTAATTCGGCAGTAACGTGTGCACTTGGCCAATAGTCGTGATATATTTGCATAATCTATTAATCTACCTATTCTAGATACACCTAAGCGTCTTTGCTTCCCCAGCGGTATCATTCAGGTCCTACTATCTGAGCTGCTTGATCAGAATGTATCGAGGAATCTATTTCGGACGAGACTACATACATGGATTGTTTCCCAGCTTTAGGGACGTTGCGGCGTGTGTAATCTTCTGTGAGTCCTCAGCTGCCTTTAATGCTCGTTCTTGGAGTATGTCTGATGATATCAGTAGAGCCTCCCGTGTCTTTTCAAGATCTCGGGTCCGCGTTGCTTCTTCTTCGCGAAGGGCTTTCATCTCAGTCAGCAGTTCCGCATTCTCTCCTTTAATTCCCATCATCTCGATCTCCAGAGCCTCTTTTCTAGCCAATTCTGCGTTATATCTCTCACGCCATTATTTGGCGCTAAGTTCAAAGGTATTTGTATCACTGGAAGGATGTTCTCTACTCTTCTCTGGCGCTTCAAAAGCTGTAATTGTTGTAACGAGTCGCGTTTCTGGTTCATAGTCTGCAGCGCCT
>JPJV01000407.1:0-10150 GCA_000750745.1 Pseudogymnoascus sp. VKM F-4281 (FW-2241)
AGTAATGATGGCATGGAACCAAGGGAAATTAGCCAGGAGATGCCGTATCAAAAGGGACGGCACCTATTTTTGCCTGTTCTGTATGTTGGTCAGCGTTGGGGTAACAATGACAGATAGATAGATGAACGCGTGATCTAGGAGATTGCTAGCCACAGATTTATTATATAAGAGTAAAAGATGCTAGGCATCATGAAATTACTGCAAGCAACTATCCAGACGTTATATCATTTGGACAGTCTAGGAGTTCTCTAGTTGTTGGCAAGAAGCATATTGCATGCCTCGTATGACAGACCATGGCGATCACCCCAATGTCAGCAAGATAGCTGTCATTCAAGCACAGAATGACTACAAAGAAGCCAGGGGCCGCCTGAGTAATGTGCTCAGTGAACGAGAGGCACGCAAAGAACGCCTTTATAAGTTGAAAAGCGAGATCGAACGGTTTGCACATGAGCTAGAAAAGCACAGAAGACATTTTCACTCAGACGGTGATGCGCCTAGTGATGGAGAGTCACAGCTTTCCATAACTCAACGGCAACTGGTCCTCGAAATTAGCGGTGACAGGAGTTTTTAAGCTCGGAAGCGATGGCCAACATTTCGAACATTTAGGATAGCTTATAGCATATAGCGAGAAGCTTACAAATAAACTTAACTTAACTTGACTTAGTACAGTAGGTAGAAGCACGGACATAAATCGCGTCTTCTACTAGAAGACGAGTCGGCATAGTTATTTAGGTTAATAGGTATAAGCCTAAGAATAGGCTCGATCAATCCATGGCTTCGTCAGAACCTCTTCAAGAAAGGTTTAGCACAGAAAATAGCCCCCTTATTATCCTCTACATGATACCTCTCAGGATAACGCCTCGCTAGCCTATTACCCAAATTCCCAAGCATGATATCTGAATTATAATATTCCGACGGGCCGGCTGCGAAGAACTCAAAAGATTTCTCCCCAAAACCAATCGACTCATCAAGGTCTGTAAGGTTCCTTGTGCGCTTGTATCGCCTTGTGAGATTGATTCCCAACTCCTCCAAATCTGATCCGTGTTCTGGGGAGGAAACTGTACCGGCATTGATGATTTGTCGCCCGAGATCGATGGCCTCGTTCAAGTCGGATAGACTTCCTTTCCTTGTATGCTTGTACCGGCGTTTCAGCAAGGTGGCTAGATCTCTAAGGTGTGATACTAGTGGGACATCCGGCTCATCGTGGGTTTTGTCGAACTCTGTAGACAGATCATGATTTCTTGATGCTATTTTCAAAGCCTGTCTTGACATGTCTATTGCGTCGTCCAAGAAAGTTGGGTCACTGGTTTCGGTGTAGCGCTTTTCAAGACAGACTGCGTGGGTGTTCAACCACGCGTGCCGGGAGCGGTGGTGTTCTGGCGTGGACTGGACGGCTTGTCTACACACACTGAGAGCCTCGTCGAGATCAGTAGCGTTGTTTTCAGACTCGTAGCGTTCGATTAGTCGTGTTGCAAATCCCAATAACCATGTCCCGCGGTCAGGATGCTCCTCAGTCGTGGCCTGTACCGCTTGCCTCGCCCGGTTTATGTCCCCATTCAAGTCCGTGCTGTTTCTCCACAACCTATAATTCTCAAGGGCAGCGAGATTATCTTCCATTGGGTCTTGGATGATTTGGGAGAAGTTTAACTGGGATATGTTTGACTCGGGCAGTCCCAGCACCAATTCCTCTACGTGATTGTGGTATGCAATTGGTGCTTTCAGCGCCTGGTTGAAACTGGAGTTACCACCCTGAGACTCGAAGACATATCGTTGCAGCATCTCTAAAGGCATCCCGGCTGCTATTGTCGTCTCAAGGGCAGGCACTGAGTCCCGTCGCCATCCAACTCTTCTTAATTCGGGTTTACTGTAGTAATAGTACTCAGTCACTGGCGTTGGTCTCTCTCGATATCTAGCCCGCTCCCAATGTTCTTCTGTCCCAGGGCAAGAACTCCCACGACGCAAACCAGCATGTGAGCGATGTATTTGCAGTTCCCTTTTACCATCCGGATATGTTATCGCGTATTCTGCCCAAGCTCGGCGCCCCCGAGATGTAGAGGACTCAGACCTATCGGATGAGATCGCGTGCAATTCGCCTTTATGGGATTGCGAGTGAAGATCAACACTTTCCCAGGCGGAGGATACTGGAATTTGTTGACTCTGCTGTTCGGACGGCAACGCCCAGTAATTCATTGTAGTTCCCGTTTCCATGGAGCACGCTAATGGCATCATTGGATAATAAAACGCGAAACTATAGTTCCACGCAAACAGCCGGGTCCGCCCCAGTCCACAAAAGGCGAGCCCAGAGATGGAACCGGGTCCAGAGAATGAGCGCCAGCGAGACCTATTTTTGCCGGGCATAGTCACGCTAGTGAGATACTTTGTGACAGCGCCAACGCTCCGAGGGTCAGTTTCGGCACCTTTGAACAGATCTTCGACGAACCAAGTTGGTCGATTATTCCATCCTGGCTCCGTCAAAAGCTTCTCCTTCATCCCATACTTGAGCAAGACAGATGCAGTCATGATATGTCCACGGTACAGAGCATGTGCCAGGAATGAAGTGGGAACGATTCCAACTAGAGGCAAGCACCTGGAGGGAGCCATCGGGCCTAGCCGAATAAACTGCTCCAGATTGTATGCAATCACCTCGTCATCTAGAGATTCGTGGTATTCGGTGATTGCAGTAAACGCCGAGTCACCCTTCGTGGAAACAAAATCCATTTGGGCCCCAGCTTCTAGTAGAGCCCGGGCCACTTCGAGGATACTGTCCTTGACTCGCCCTCCTGCCCCGTGAAATTCATTCATACACAGCGTAATGAGTGGTGTGTTTCCATTGCTGTCGAGAGCGTCAACGTTCATTGGACGGGGAAGATCGACGTTGCGGAGCTTCTGCAACACACGTCGAACGTAGTCGGGGTTGTCCTCTTGAAAGACAACATGGTGAATAATTGTCCCGTAAGTATCCGGCCATTTATATCTGTAGTCTTTGGCGTTTATG
Organism: Pseudogymnoascus sp. VKM F-4281 (FW-2241); assembly: GCA_000750745.1. NCBI lineage: Eukaryota > Fungi > Ascomycota > Leotiomycetes > Thelebolales > Thelebolaceae > Pseudogymnoascus > Pseudogymnoascus sp. VKM F-4281 (FW-2241). The sequence goes on from JPJV01000407.1 coordinate 2,996, forward strand.
TTGGGCAGTCTAGCCAGGATGGCGAGAAGGACTTGATCAAAGGCCTCCGGCGACGTCGTTGAACCAAGGCCATGCTCCATCAACTGAGACAGGATAGTACCGCCCAGGTAATAGGAATAGACAGCGGGATCAGCGCCTTCTTCAAGGAGCGCCATGATCGTGTATCCCTCCATCCAGTTGAGTCTAGGGTCGGCGGAAAGCACGCCGGCCATTAATTCATATTCACTGGGTTTCAAGCTATCTCCATCGTTGTAGCTTTTTGGACCATCCAGTTCTGGCTCGTGGGTGATGTAATGCGTCACGAACTTTGACTTGGGGCCGCGAAGAGCCATCATCAGTGGCGTAGTAGAGGTGATGCCGGCTTCAGCATTGATATCCATTCCGCTCGCCACCAAAATTTTGACCACTTTCCTGGTTATTTCGAGCCGATCCTTCCATGGACGTTGACGGTGTTCTGCAGTATGAAATCGGGGATTGGCAAGTAGATGAAACAAGTTCTCTCCATCTTTCGGGGACGTTTGAGCGTTGAGATTATAAACTCGGGTAATGCCTATGGCATTGAGAGAGTCTCTCGTAGAATTTGGAAGTGCATCGAACTGGTCTTGTAGGCTGGGTGGGGGAGGGTGAGGCAACGAGTAGTGGATCTCTTCGTAATCATCTTCATCTTCATCTTCATCATCGTCCCTATCTTCCTGTCCAAGTTTCTCTTTCTCTTCGTCTTCCTCTTCCTCTAGCCAAAAGCCTTCGACTTCCATCCAAAACGGCCTCTATAATCCCTGACTACCCCAACTAAAGACTTAAAAAATGGCTCCAATTCGCTCAACCTTTTACTCGCTTGTGAAGGTGCTGGCAAGAAAAACGTAGGGTGGAAAGCAGTCATAACTAGGGTGGCAATGGCAATCATATGTGTGGTAATTAGTAGCCACTTGAGAGTGAACAACCCCGCCAGAGAAATATAGTGATAGTGAGAAGTGTGTAAAGACACCAAAACCTGTCCGGAGGTGGCGCGAGGGATAGAATGCAGCTAAAAGAGTGAGCCTAACATTGCGGCGGATTAGGTAGATTGGATAAAGGGGTATGTTGGTTTGAGCGGCTATCTTAGGATGGTAGTTGCGAGTGTTCACACAGGGTAGATTAGAAAAACGAATTGAGAAACTCATTCTATTATGATCTCGCTATTGAGGATACACAACCCGAACTCAAGTCGTGAAATTGTAAAATCAATGTTTACACAGGTTAAATTTGACCCCGCCCGGCCCATATCAAAGACCATAGTGCATTCCCTGCCTCCCAGCCTCCAACAATCCATCATCCACATGCATATCAACCCATACTGCTCGCTGCAATCCCCAGTGAGCCCAAGGCCAAATCTAGGCCTCTAAACAGACCAAAGACCGTAGGTTATCCCTGTGATATACCCATCACCTCCCCACACGCTCTTCCCACCACAATGGAGGTCTCCGAAGTATCCAAGTTCCTTGATAAGTGGCAGTAACATCGAAAACCTGATGCATCTGCGCACGCCTGAACGGTTCACAGCCTTGAATCGATCGTTGCCCCTTGACCATGTCACCATATCCCCGTTCTGGATGCACGACTCGCGCGCTCCTGCTGCAGTAAACCACTCTGCAATGCCATTTGAACTGCCATCTTTGCCAGTGCCACATTTTACCGGTGTCAAGTAGTGTACGTCGCGTGGGCTGACTTCAGGAACGTCGCTAGCGCCTTGCGGCACCCATGAGTTAAGGTCAATGATCTGGCCTTCGTCGAAATCAGCTAGAGACGTGCCGGCTGGCATTGCTGAGACAATGGCTAGGATGGCGGAAAGCGGGACGAGGATAGTGTTGAGAAGCATGATGATAAGTTTAGCGACTTGGTGGTATGGTGACTTTTGAAGCTTGAAGAAGTTGGTAGGTGAGGTGAAATGGGCCGAGATTGATGCTAAGATTGAGTGTAAGAGTGTGATGATGTTCAGTGTGATGATGATAAAGGGCAATGAGAAGGGAAGAAAGCGACTCCTTTATACTTCTCCTCGCCTCTTTCAACGATGGCGCATATAGTATTTTTACGTCAACTTGTTATTGCTTGTCATTGCTGACGTTGGATTTGGAGATTAGGGCCCACCTTTGGTAGCTGACCGCAGTCTAATAACTGATGATCTCTAGTTCTGCGTGGGATGGAAATTGGAGCTGACCGCAGTCTAATAACTAATGATCTCTAGTTGTGCGTAGGATGGAAATTGTATACGGAAAAAGAGAGGGTCAAAAAGCTATGTTAAGGTTTAGTGTTGTATATTTGCTTGTCTTTTGACTAAATGTGGTGCCAAGACTCTAACAAGGTAAGCAAACTGAGAATGAAGGACTCAGGCGTCAGCCCGACAGGCTATTTTTACAATGTGATTTCCCAACTTTTTTATTAATTATCCGGGAATGGTTCAATGGATGCGGAGGGGCCAATACGTTTCAAAGAGAGCCATAGCAGAAGCCACTCTTGACCTCCTACAAATTCAAAGGCCTAGTCAGTTAATCACTACATCTGTATGCAGAATTGTCTTCTGACAGCTAGTAAATAGGAGATTCAGCTAAAGAATACTCACGACTATGCCAACTTATTTTACTCACCAATCTTGATGTCGTTATGGCCTTTGTCCACCGTTGGCTCACCGTTTCCATTACAGCGAAACGGGGAGATCCATCATCACTGGCTCCTATAGAACGCCAGCGGCCAGTTAAGTTGAGGTCTGGCTGGGAATGTATATGCCATGTTCAACTCCTAGAATAGCCTAAAATTGAATTGGGATACCGCAGTGGCCTCTGGGCAGCTTACGATATCCCTCCTATTTGTATACAAGTATTAGACACAAAATCCCCTCCTAAAATGAAAGAGCATATCATGGCGCATGCCCACATATGGACTACTGTAACTTTCTCCGCCTCAACCGCATAATAACTCTAGTCTGCTGTACGTGCTGACGACAGGTCAGTTCCCACTCCTCCCTAGGCGCAGCCCACTCCATATCAAACATGCGCACGATCTGGCCTACCGTTTTCGTGAGCGCCATCATGGCAACATGTTTCCCTGCGCATGTTAGACCCACTAACGAGAGACAGAAATAGAATAGGAGCACTAGACTTACCAACACACCCCCTTGTGCCCTGCCCAAACTACGTAGCATAAGTAATGACACAACCGCATAGAGAGCACAGAGAGGTACTCACAGCCAACATACTCCGATCCATCACCCTGACCTGCTTTTCATTTGCATCCAGCCATCGCTCTGGACGGTAAGATTCAGCGTCATCCCCAAATACCTGCTTATTCCGCTGCGTCACCCACCCACTAATCCCAACTACCGTGCCTTCAGGTATGAAATAGCCGCTTACTATAGCCCCGCCTTTGGGCACGACTCGGTCGAAGGGCGTGCCGACGATGGGGTACATGCGTAGCGCTTCTTTGATGCAGGCTTGTCTGCTCGGCTCTAGTAGTTGTTGCGGAAGAGGCTGCGGCCTGTGAGATCTGCAAATGGAGGAGCTTACAGGTAGGGTAGTTTCTGACCTTCGGTAAACGATAGGGTTTCAGAGAGCAGACCTTTGGAGTCCGCGTCTTGGAGCTCTTTCACGAGTTTCGCATAGGTGTAGGGCGTCTTGACGAGGTAGTAGAAGCAGGCGCGGAGACTAGCGGAGTTGGTATTCACAGCGCCGACGCTGTTGCTGCAGGTTAGCTCCTGAGGCGAGGTGCATGCCACTGTAGCTACGTACAAAAATATGAGGATGTTGTTGATAAGCTCCCGGTCTGTCATGATCTGTGGGTTCTTGAGCTGCTTCTGCCGCAGGTACTCGAGGAAATCGCCGCGCAGGTCTGTCGAGTTCTCGTCGTACTTGTCTATAGCTACACGCGCAGCCTATACTATTTAGTAGTCGACACGTATAATTCCAGGGAAGGCTACATACTTCTGTGATCAACCGCATCGGGTTCGCGTTTGAGATGCTGTCCAAGAACTGGACCACGCGCGGATTGCCTAGGAGATATTTGTGGAGATATGGGTACTGCCCAACGAGTGTCCCGTAACTCATAAAGGACCAAGAAGATTCGATCGCGCCGTTAACATCCTTCGCTTGTTCCATGAAGCCAAAGAGCTCCTGAAACGAAAGGAGACCGGTGAGATCAAATGAATACCTAAGGGAAACAACTCAGCGATTATTATGTACAAGACAACTGGGATACTGACCAGCTGCACCACGACCCAAAGTCGATAGCCAAGCCGGCGCGCTTGTCCATCTCGGCCACGAAAAGGGCCATGCATTTATCGAATAGTGGCTCTAGCTGCAGCATCGACGATAGCGAGTATTTCGAGGCAACGGCCGACTTTAGGGCCTTGTGGAGGACAGGGTCCTGGGTGGTGAACATACTCTCCACCGATTTGCCATCTATCATGAACGTGAATGGCGCCAAATCACTGGACTGCGCCTCGTCAGAACTCCAATACATGGGCAGCTAGTCGAGGAACCCACCTTCAGATACGAGTGCCCCGACAAATAGATCTCCGGAATCATCGCCGGGTCCCCGATAGACACGCTATTGGGGCCCGTCCTGACGATCGGCCCATACCTCTTGTGGATATTCTGGTAGATGACATGCCCGTCCCCCTTGATATGGACCCAAACCTTCCACAGAAGTGTGAAACGCGCCAGCACGGGGCCGGGAAGCTCGCGCAGCCCGGGTTCGGAAATAGGAGACCACGAAGCTGGAGAGTAGGGAGGCCCTTAGGAACACGAAGGCAACGACGGCGAGTTGGCCGACTGTGGTGCCGTGGTTCTCTTGGACAGTAGACAGCATTGTGACAAACAAAAGCTGGGGACATAAATTGAGATTCTAAACGCAAAGAGAGGGGGCGAGTCTGTACAGCATATCGGCGGAACACTTATACATCCCCAACCAGCAGCAACGCCCTACCTCACGACCAGAACTCTAACCTCATATGACAGACAAACCCATAGTCTGGGATAGTACGATAAATCACATCCGCATGAAGAGGGAGATGGGTTCATTCAGCCCGACGCCCCATCTCGTTGAACATTTGAACCTAATAATGGCGTCCAAGCTTGGTGTCCAGCACCAGCGGATTAAATTGTGGGTCCGGACATCCATTTATCCACCATGCCACAATAGGGATTTGCAGCCCCTAACTCAAGGTGCTCCGAACGAAGAGCCTGGAATTGCAGTCCAGTATTCGAACGGGAAGTCGTTAAGTATTGACGACGTGAATAGTAGTTCGAACGAGAGAGATACTGCTTCGAAAGAGAAGAGTATTGTTTCGAACGAAAAGGACAAGAGGGTAGAATCAGCCCCTCTTACAAGAAATAATGATAGTACGAAAGACGCTAATGTAGCTCGTACAAATCATAAACAATGTCGTACGAACAGAGACAAGACTCCTGAATATCAGAATAATGATATACATGATCGTACGAAAGGAAAAGCAAATAGTACGAAAGACGAGCTTCGTACGAACGTTTCGCAAGCACGAGATAGCCGTACAGCTTACTCTCTGCGAAAGACACCAAAGAAGAAGGTAGTAAAATAGGCACCGTCCATTCATTATACATTTCATTTGTAAAACAAGCATGGAGGAAATCATCGCATTGGTTTCTAAGCCTCGAACGGACTACTAAACCCCCGGAACTATCTACTCCTCAATTCCTCCCCAAGAGGCCTCAGAGCTATCACTATCCTCATCCTCTTCGGATGAAACATTCTCCAAGTTTGCCCCTGACTCCAAAGCTCTCCCACGGTTGTTGAGAGCACGCTCAATGCCCTTGATCTCTGCTAGAGCGTCACGGACACCATCAGTGGTGTTGAGATCGAAGCCAGAACCCAAGTGAGTGTTCGTACGAGCCTTGTCTTGGTACAGGGAGCCCGAACGAACACGAGTCCGAGCTTTAGAAGGTTAGCAGAGAACAGGAGAATAGAAGAAGGAAGAGAACTCACCGCCACCAACACGGAGGCTGCAGCGGCCACCTTGGCCACCCCAAAAGCAGTTGGCACAGGCACCTCCAAACGGAACCTTGTCTCCAGGACCATACCCAGCAGAAAAGGAGATGCAGCCAGACTCGAACGGACCAGCACCACAAGCGCAGCTGTTGCAGGGCGTGGCATTTTAATTGCCACGGGCTTGCAGCTCAACTGCGATTCCGTACGAAATGTGCCTTGAGAGGTCGGTTTCGCGATTCTTGCGCCAGATGATCTGGTTGCGCACGGGGTAGTTGCTGGTAATGTGCTGTATGTCGGCAGTCGCAGTCTTCTTGGCCTCGATGGCTTGAGTGGTGCTTGTGGTGAAGTTATCCTAAGAAGATGTTAGTTTCGAACGAAGGAAGGATAGGAATGTTCGAACGAAACGAAAGTCAAACTCACCTTTGGCTTATAGTGGCCCTTGCTACCACCACAACCCCCGCGACCTCTGCCACCTCCACGGCCACCGCGACCTCCGCCAGCCCTAGAAGCAGTGCTGCCAGCACGGAAATCCACTGAAGAAGACATCTTCAGATGAGAAAAGTGAAGTTTGAAGTTGGAAAAAGAGTAGGAAAAAGGGTTGGTGCTGTCTTCGTACGAAGACTAGAGCTTCCGAGTAATAGAGAAGGAAGAAGGAGGAAGGAGGCCCTAAAAGTGAAGCACTTATACAGAAAAAGGAGTGAACCACCGGTAAGGGGGTAAGTCACGTGACTAATCGCCCTTCGAACGTAAGTCACGTGTAATATGTCAGGTGACCTGTTTTCGCTCTAAGTCGGGAGGGATGTGATTCTGGCCCCAAGAATCAGGCAAATAAGGCATGAACATCCTGAAACCCGTGATGTATTATAATAGTTTCGTACGGTAGTATAGCTTACGGGCCACGGCATAAGTAAAGGCCGTTGCCCCATAGAATTCTACAAGTTTGGTTCGCGCTCGGAAATCACATCTCCGGCCACCGGATATCACGTGACCCATTTTTCCGTAACATTTGTCTGTAATTGTTCTCTCAGAAGCGAATATCAATAGGAGATATGGCGGTTTGTTAATATTACCTCGGAATGAGCTAAGGTGGTGGTTGTTGTTATATTCCGTCTGTTGTGATGGATGGTCTCGAGGTACCCACATCCACCTCCTGGTGAGGTGGTC
>JPJV01000408.1:0-16264 GCA_000750745.1 Pseudogymnoascus sp. VKM F-4281 (FW-2241)
AGTAATGATGGCATGGAACCAAGGGAAATTAGCCAGGAGATGCCGTATCAAAAGGGATGGCACCTATTTTTGCCTGTTCTGTATGTTGGTCAGCGTTGGGGTAACAAGGACAGATAGATAGATGAACGCGTGATCTAGGAGATTGCTAGCCACAGATTTATTATATAAGAGTAAAAGATGCTAGGCATCATGAAATTACTGCAAGCAACTATCCAGACGTTATATCATTTGGACAGTCTAGGAGTTCTCTAGTTGTTGGCAAGAAGCATATTGCTATGATCTGATCACGAGTTATCACCATTATCACGACTGTCTTGGATCTGTACCCCTCCGGCTACCACCACCACCACCGCCGTACGCCACGATTTCAGAGAACATAGATAAGTAAACACGACTATCATGGTGTTTGTGTTTGTGTAAGATTTAGTTGGAGTTCATAATAAGCATCAGTCGACTAATTTACACGAGCCACTTTTAATCACTCAAGGGCCTGATTCCCATTATTACAAAAAAGTCCATAATCTAGATATAGCAGAACAAAGTTGAGACGGAAAGAAGCTGCCACGATGAAACATCTGCAAAGGCAAGAATTCCGTCTAGCAATTAGAAATGAGTTGTGACTCCGATATATTTATTAAGCGCGCTTACAGCGGCCTCCGTGATCGATGGTCTTTTCACCGAGGACAATGTAAACCAGCCATTTCTTTCTGCGTCTGCAGGGGATTATATGGTAAATAATCGATTTCCTTTGATGAGAAAGAGGATATCACTTTAGCGTCACTGCGATTGGTGCCACGAGACTTTGCATTTGGGCAATGAATTGCTGATTTTGTAACTAAAACAAGTGGAACCGTAGAATTGTCAGATCCATGAATTTCGTGTCGTTATCAACTAAGTACATTGACAGTATTGGCATGGCATCCAACCATCCCGACCAGTCTCTCGCAAATTCTAAACTCACAAGCCCCTCATCATCAATCCGCATCCGCATCCCATATCACCTCTCCAAACCCCCCTCCACCACTGTCACAGCGGCCAAATCATCTATCGCCTCTGCTTCTTGCAGCAGCAGCGCTTCTTTCCCCACTTGCAGTCGGTCTTCTGCATGTTGTTGAACTTGTAAGGGTTGCAGTAGTCATCGCACTTGCCGCCCCAGGTCCAGCTGCAGCTGCTGCGGTTCCAGCAAGTGGCACGGTCCTCGAGCGCGTTGGGCTCGGGGGCGGATTGGTCGGCGGTCGGGGCCGCGAGGGCGCCGGTCACGGCGGCGGCGGCGAGGAGGATGATGTTGAGCTTCATGTTGATTTTTTTGTTTTGTAAAGGAGGAAGTGAGTTTTTTGTAGGCTTGGAAGTTGTTTGTAGGCGTCTGTTGAATGAGGAGATTGATGTTGTTGATGCCTCCATTATCTCGGGGAAAGAGGCCATATTTATATTCCTCTAGATCCCCTCTTCTCATGCCTGACTCCAAAGTTCGCCCAAAGGGGAAGCCTCTCAAGTTGCACATTCTGCCTCGTGAATTTGTCCGTCATGCCCGTCTTACGGTCTCACATTGTCTCACTCACCTGCCGTCGCCCAGCGCACCGCCGCTGTCATGTCGCCCAGCGAAGCAGCCAGCACTATGCGGCAGGTGCTATTGGGCTGTCGCACGCGACATAGGCAACTGAGATTTTGTCTCTGGGATAAAGTTGTGTCTCTCCTGCCAGAATGGAATGATTACCGGCGATCTGCGGCTGATTTCCCCACATCACTAAAGGCGAGGCTGACGGGGCAATGCCGGTGCCAATCGGTGGTGATGTTACGCGGGGAAGCAATCGGTGCGCCCATCGTGTATCCTTGCCTATAGCTGCAAGGGGAATATATTTAGAGCTGCAATTCTCGGCGTCCGATGGGACAGGCACTGACTGGTGGGGTGGCGGTGGCGCCGAGGGCTTGGGAGGGCTTGGGATGGGCGCAGCTCGGTTCAGCCCCAGGGCGATCGGGCAGAACGTCTCGGCGCTGCTGTCAACCTATACCACATAGGGTGCCAATATCGTCCACGTCTAGCCGTCTGACCGACAGACGGCGTTCTCATTTTGGCCGAGCCATAAAATAGAGTGTGATGCTAGAGTATAGACCCGGGACGCGCCGTTATGTTTACAAGGTACTCTAAATACGGAGTATCTTATTGTGAGTGTCAAGATCACGTGCCGAGGTGCATGTGTCGCTCAGAAATTGACACCTGTAATTGGGATTCTCAGCAGACTGCCTCATTAATTATTGCTTAGGGTGGCTGAGGAAAGCTATTTTCTTTATAACTGCTGTAAACCTGTAAACCTGTAAATAGAGCCTAAGGGTTGCTCCTGGACTTTCGGTGATTGTTACCTGTTACCATCACGATTAAAGATGGTAACTGGCGAATTAAAAATCCCAAAACTAAAACTCAAGTTTGGCTTAACGCATCATATATTCTATGACGCTCACATTTATGAGAATATGACCAAGACAGTTCTTGCAGCTGTTAAAAATGTATTTGTTTCTTCTATAGAACTTCTAGAGGTTTGACTTATATATTCTTTCGCCATTGCAATCGTTTCACACAACTACTCGAGTAGGAAATCCTGCTCACTCAATTTCCCCTCATCCACCCACGTCCTCGCCTCCCCATCCATGAAACCATGCACATAAACAGCGTTGACAACAGTATACCTCCCGCCCTCAGTACTCTCCACTTCCCGTAGCAACAGTGGAACTTTTCCGCCATCTACAACTACAATAACATCCCCCTCCCTCGCTCCCTCCCTCACCATCAAAAAGAGCCCATTATCCGCCTTCGTGAACACCCACCGCGTACACATCTTATTCATCATCTTCCCTGACTTTAGTGTACTATAAAACGAATACCACTGGGACTCGCTCGTCAACGGCTGTCGCATAAACTCCCCAAAGGCCTTGCCATCCTCAGCGATTTGTATCTCATTTAGTCGCTCTATAGGGTACGCGACGCAGTCACCTGCCAAGGTTCTCCAGAATGCCTGTAATTCTGACTCCCCATTTATGTACGTCGCAGGCGATTCCAAGACGCCGGAGCTGAGATAGAGCTTCTTATACGTGTGGAGGTTCTGGAGTTCCCACGAGGGCTCATCTTGTCTGTACGACTGTTCCCACTCATCGAATAACAGGGGGCCCACACGGCCAATAACAGTTCCGTGGAGGCGTAGTACACGGCTAGGTAGCACCTCACAGGGAACTGTACATTCCGCCGCCCCAGCACTATAGATTCCCCGCTGCGCGAAGAGGATGTTAGAGTACTGACTCGCGTAGTCGTTGAACTCGTTGCAAGAAAAATCGGGAACCCAAGACGGGAGACCGGCTAGTCGTTCGGTGGTGTCATCCCCTTGAAAGGGGTTCTGGGTGATGATATCTAGGTTCGCGCACCCATTGATCTCGATGGCTGTTACTTCAGTGTAGACCTCTGCGGCTGACTTGCTGTAATCGACCCCCACCTCGCGACTTTGAGAGGTGAGTCCGAGAAGTCCATAAATCTTATCCCGTGGGTCTGTGGACTTGGAACCCTTGAAGCGCGCCAGAACATCCATCAAGCTTGACGACTGCCCCGCCTGCGTCATGGCGCGCTGGTTCTGAATAGTCTTGACGCTGCTGAAAACTGAGCCAATCATTGATCCCACAGAGCCGTGTCCCCATTCCATATGAAACTTATCAGAGTACTGCGCGTCCCCGAGAAACGAGTTGACCATATCCCAATCCAACGTCCGCTCCCCGACGATGAGGGAGATTCGCGGCGCGCATGCGAGTTCCTGCATCACCCATATGCGCGACCACAGCGGCGAGTAGCTGAAAAACTTTCTTAGGGAACGGATTTGTTTATACTCTAGAACCCACACGTCGTCGCGTGGCTTGTCGTCGCCTGCATTGTCATCGTTTAGCTTGTCGTCTCCCGGATTGTCGTTGCTCAGCTCCTCCTTTCTTTGCTTCTCCCTAATACCGTGCCAGAAATCACCTTCTCCCCTCTTGCGCCGCATCGGCTCAAGAAACTGTATGTCACGAGTGTAAATCTTACTGAATAACTCCACGCCTTTCTCCATGATCGCAAGCGTATCGGCCATCTTCTTCCGACTCTCCTCCTCGTCCTCCATCTCATCCTGATCCTCGCCCTCGGATACAATAGAGGGTGTGGGCACCATCGGATGGAGCCACACTAAATTTTCCGTGCAAGACTCATAGATCTGCTTCATTAACATAACCTGCTGGCTGCGCTCCACATCGTCACTCTGGTTGATGCACACGGCGTCGACCCAGAGCGTCCTATCCTTAGAGGCGAGGCGCAAATGCCGAAGCGCGTTCTCTAGGTGCGGCGTGACCCCAAACGGCTGCGATTCCAACTCGATGGTCTGTATGAATCTGGGGGCGCCCCAGACGTACGAAATGGTCTCGTAAGGCTCATGGTCGTCGAGCGTAGTGTGCACGAGCTGGCCGCGGATGGGTGAGGCAAAGGAATCGGATTTCAGTAGCTTTAAGAGGCGGATCTCCCGTCGACCTATGCTGAGAGGGCGGTAGAGTTTAGCCATCTAGGGGCCTTGAGTGCTTTCCAGTATAATTTTGAGGTGCGCTGCGAGATGGTCTATCAGAGGTCTCTAGAGGCAGGCTCGGTCTGGATACCTGGTTTCAAAGAACCTTGTTTACCTCAAAGGTATGCGAATCTAATTATAAACTGTACCCCTCCACCTAATCCCTGTCACAGGACTATCCTACAGGGAATCCTTCGGGAAAACCTCAACCCCACAGTAACAACGCAGGCTACTCGTTGACCATCTTCGCCATGGACTTATACGCCCCAAGGATGTGATTCGCTTTTTATCAGCCGGAAGTCTAAGCCATGTTGTGTTAACCCCAAAAGTGTAGAGGTGAGGTGCCTTACCAAAACCACAAGAGGCCAAGCTTATAGCAGAATACAAAGCGGTGTATACGGTCACATGATCTCACCATGTTTTCGCCACCCGAAAACTCAGGCTAGATAAGATAGAAATACACAATTTTCACTTGATACCAACTCTGACTGAGGGAGCGGGCGACGTCTCTCCAGGTTAGGTTACGAGTTGACAATTTGTAAGGACACTACTAGGAATATCGTTACGGGATTTGTGGTGCTCCACACTCTACAGACTTTGTCAGCATCCCACCCACCTGGTGGGCCTTTGTAAGGGGCGGCACGGCTCACTCGCACTACCCCGGTCGCCACCTATCCTAGAATGGCTATATTACCCGCCAAGACGCGACGTCATGACTGAGGTCTGAACTCACCATGGAACATTCTCATGGCGTCAAAACGGCGGTATTACTATTTCTATATGGTGGCTAGCTGGGCTCCCATTTCTCTTCAAAATTCAGACGCGAGTGATAGATGGGACCGCAGGTGCTCACCGCAACATTTGAATCCAATCAATGTAAAATATTTATATTCAGGGGATTATTCTTCTATTTGCATTGCATGTACTTAGTCGGGCAACGATATGTTCCTTTTTGAAAAGTATAAATTGGATTGATGGGCCACCATATAATAACATTGCCCCTTCTTCAATCTATCAAGATCGTCTAAATCAACTTAGAAGCAACACAATCTGCCTAACAACCCGGAGAGCAGAAATAACAAGCAGAAAGAAGTGATTCTATAGTACATAAATTTTAGAGGTCCACAAAACTAGAAGACAACCTTAGGAACGCCGGGAACTGTCCAGCACACTTTATCCAAAATTCCCTCTTGGGTGAAAACGTCCACCAACTCTGCCCGGCCCTCTTTGAAATGATCCCACGATTCAAAATGCATTGGAACCATGACATCGGCGCCGATATCACGTGTAAGCCGAACAGCTTGTTTACCGTCCATTGTAATTTGAACAGGGCCGATTGGCAATTCAAAGGTGGCATCGCCCAAGTTGAGAAGAGCGGCAGTGATGTGCCATCTCTTTCCAATCTCTTGCAGCTCATCAATGTAGACCGTATCTCCAGAGAAATAAATTGCGTTGGGCTTTCCTGAAGCATCGACACCGAAAGAATCGGTTTCCAGAACGAAGCCAGTGACCTCTCCGACTGGGAAATGTTTGCAAGGAGTACCAGTGATCCTGTAGACTTTTCCTCCAATGTTGGATGTCACGGTCTCCCAAGGGCGAAGGCCAACAACTCCAGGGCGGGGACTTAAGTTCGATGCGCCGTCCATGGTGGTGAATACTTTGCGACCATCTAGCAATTTACGGCCTTCAGGGTCCAGATTATCGAGGTGATCTTCATGACTGAGCAAAACTGCATCGATGGGCGGCAGTTCATTGAGTTGAAGCGCTGGACCTTGCTTGTTGACAAGGTGCGGTGGTGGCGGAATACTGTCAAGACCGAACGTTTTCAGGTCCATTTGTTCCCAAACAGGCGTCGTGTCATACTCTGTCCCTTCGATGGCCCCAAAAAAGGGATCTGTCAGGAAGTTGACTCCGTCAATGCTGAGAATGGCAGTTGCAGTGGTGATGTGGGTGACTGTAAGAGTTGGTCCGGAAGTCGCTGCCATGGTTGCGGTAGTTAAGAGAGAAAGTCGAGGATAGAAAGTTTTTGATACTGTAAGTTTAATACATAAAAAAGGTCTATTGAACTCTTCTTGTGAAGGAAAACCTGACGCTTATGTATGTTTCTTTACTGAGACTATTAGAGATTTTTTCTCATTCTTTTCGTGCTTTACGATGACATAATGCCGTTCTCAAGATGCTTATCAACACAGATTATACCACACATTTGGTTCAGTAAGCGGGTGTGGGTCACCGACCAAAACGGCTAGATTACCCGCCAAGCTATTTAGAGTTTCTTCTTAGTTCATGAAGTCGACGCCAGTTGACTTTTATGGGGCATGTTATAAGTGTTTCTCAAGGAGCGGGGTGGCAATTGCTTCGAGACTTTGGTCTCTTCAACATTCACATATACAAGCGCGAGTGGTGCATGTTCGAATAAGAGAAAATACCCCACCGTCGACAGCTTTCAATAGGTGCGGCAAGAGATCATATTTGTCATCTGGCAATCAGCATCGTATGCTCAAAAACCCGTTCTACATTCCATCTGACAATGAAAAGGGGAGACGAGAAATTAATGGCAAAAGCCACGGGTAGATCCCCGAGCAAGGAACGCCACTAATGCGGGTCCAGGATTGGTTTGTCGAGGGGTATCACAACTTGATAGATAAGTGGTCCTTTCTCGCTGAATAATTACTTATAATAGTCATATCCTACTTGCCGGTTTATCCATCATGAGTTTATATTTGCCGCCTTTTATATAAATGGCATAGCTCTGACATGAAGTTGCTCATTTCACTACCCCACTACCTTGAAAGGATCACTTAGCAGTTCAATGAATCCCTACTGGAATATACCACAATGTCCAATCTCCATCACCCCGTAACTTTGCGCGACGAGTTCGAACCAGTCAGTACCTTCGATGCAGGCGCCGAAAACCACTTTAGTTCACACCTTGAACCAGTGATCTCCAAATTGGCTAGCATACACGCACCTCCGGAATTTGAAGTTTACTGGGACTCAGAAGATCCCGAAAATCCCCGCCTGTGGCCGCTATGGTACAAAAGTCTCACCGTCGCTGCCATGAGTCTTGGTGCTACAGTTGTCAGTCTCTCCAGCACGCTGTACACATCTGGGATTCCAGGATTACAAGAGGATTTCCACGTTTCGAAGATCGTGGCCCTTCTTGGTGTCACGACTTATCTTTTTGGAATGGGGGTAGGCAGCATCATTTTTGCTCCACTCAGCGAGCTTGTGGGACGGCGGCCAGTCTATATTGTTTCCATGACAATATTTCTGTTGCTATTGCTGCCGAGTGCTCTAGCTCAAAACATTGAATCAATCCTTGTGAGCAGATTCTTTGGAGGATTCTTTGGGAGTGCATTGATGTCAAACTCTCCCGCATCTGTGAATGACATCGTCTCAGATAAGCACCGGGCTTTAGCATTCGGCTTCTGGTCTATTGGGCCCACCAATGGCCCTGTCTATGGCCCAATCATGGGAGGGTTTGTGTTCCAATATCTTGGCTGGAGGTGGACAAATTGGATTGTTCTAATCATTGGAGGTCCCATCCTGGTTCTGATTGCCTCTGTCAAGGAAACATACGCCCCAGTGATCTTGAAAAGACGCGCTGCGAGAAAACAAAAGGAGACACAGGACCCAAGGTGGTGGACACGCTATGATGATGGTGTCGGTTTTGCAGCTTCACTGAGAATAAATCTCAAGAGACCGTTCGTGATGCTCCTAACAGAGCCGATATGGTAAACTACTTTCCCTGTCATCCTACAAAGCTAAGACTAACACTCGCAGTATTTTCTGGGACGGCTACGTTGCGATTGTTTATGGCATCCTTTACCTATGTTTCGTCGCCTATCCAATCGCTTTCCAACAAGAACGCGGGTGGTCGCCAGGTATTGGTGGTCTTTCATTCGTAGGTATTGGCGTTGGTGTCTTGATCGCCATCGCATGCGAACCTCTGTTTCGTAAAGTAATCAGTCTTCACCGCAAGGACCCGGAAACCGGCATGGTACCACCTGAGGCTATGGTCAGCATCGTTTTTTTCGGTGCTACTCTTCTAGCCTTTGGCCAGTTGTGGTTTTCTTGGACTTGTACCCCAAACGTTCACTGGATCGTCCCCATACTTGCCGGTGTTCCGTTTGGGGTGGGCACTGCATGCGTCTTCATTTACGCCTCAAACTACATTGCCCGATCCTATGGCATTTATGCCGCATCTGCGCTTGCAGGAAATATGCTCACTCGCAGTCTTATGGGAGCTTTCCTTCCGCTTGCAGGTCCATCGATGTATAAGGCTCTCGGCTTGAACTGGGGAGGTACAATCCTAGGAATCGTGGAGACAGTGTGCATTTCGATACCTGTTGTCTTCTACTTTTACGGACACAGAATTCGAAAGGCGAGCCCCTTTATCAAAGAGGTGGAAAAGTTACAGGCGGGAGCTTGAGAAACCTCACTTGCCAAAATGTTTCATGGGTTAGTTTTTACTTGCACGACTGGTAGTAGGAGATACCACTCACATTATGTGGTCACACCCCTCCAAGGTCTGTGGGCACGGTACTGTAATAGATACGGTACCGCAGTAGGCACCAAATTCAATATTGTGCGCGCTCTTTCCGACGATGATGGTAAGATGGCTACTTTAAAGTATTGGACGCTGGATATTATTCTTGCCTATGCTTGTTTTAAGATTTATACGTCACGAAGGGTCATACTTCGACGTGTGATGCAAGGGCCAGTGCTGTAAAAAATAGAACTGTATCGTATAAGTTAGTACTGTAGTAAACAGTATCCTCTAGTATCACTATTCTATAAAGGCTTCCTCCCATACACAACGTATGTGAGACAGTAAAGGTGGTTATTGGAGTCCCCAAGTTCTGCTCGTACTGCAGCCAAAAAGACTTGGAGGGGAACAATATCCCAGCCAAGGACCCTCGTAAAGAGAGCTAGACTGTATGCCTCTACCGAATCCACACAAGCCTAGAAGTCAGTAGGAATTTATGAGGGGGAAGGGTCAGACTTACTGCTTGTTGAAACTTGCCGATTTCTCTCATTCTTCTTTCTCGCGGCCATACTCCCAGTGGAATCTACACCAGTCAGCTTGAGTTGGAATGTCTTCGAAATCACCTACCTTGTATTTGTCTACATGTACATCCTCAAAGCCAGCATCTGTCAAGTAATCTCCGATCAACTTTGCCACATTCATATCTTTGCCAAAAGTGCGGGCGGCACCCTCCATCTCATTCAACCATTCTCTCGTATTCTTGGGTATCTCGCCATCCTCCGAATGCATTTCAATAGCATGCTCCTGAACCTCAATCCAGCCTCCCGGCTGAAGATTCTTCAACGAACGTGAAACCAGCTTCGGCCAATCTGCAATGCTCGCGCCCATATTCCGAATATGTATATAGTCGAAGGGCTGAGAATAGAGCCACTCATCCTCAGCATCGTCAGTCTCGAACTGCAAATTTGGTGGGACCCACGTGGGTTGGATAGGACTCAGATCATTGGCGATGACTGTGGCATTGCGGAACTCATCTGCGAACTCCATAGCCCATATTCCAGTGCCGGTTCCAATATCCAATACCCGCTGCACCGTTTTGGGGATTGGAGCTCGATGCAATTCTCCGCGCAGAATTAGCCTCCAGACGTGGTGAACCAAGTCTAATCGATCCTGCTCTTTGTCATCGTTGGGCATGATGTACTGGCCCTCGCGAAAAGCGTGGTAGGTGCGGCCATTTTCGTATTTGTAATGCATGACAGAGGAGGTTAATGACGTTGTATCGGATCCGGCGTCAGACCCGATCGCGGAATCAGAATCGAAGCTATCATACTCATCCTGTAATGAGACAGCATTGATTTCGATTGGTGCATCGCCGTCAGGCGCGTTTAATTCTGCGATAGTAAGGGGTATCTGTTGTTCTTGTTCTTGCGTCCCCGCAGGACCCTGAACGGCGGGTAGTGCCGTTACCGTTTCGGTATCCACTATCTCAGGAGTTGTGCCAGAACCCACAGCGGGTTCTCCAGATGACGATTTGGTGACCATGACGAAGAGGTTGAGTCGAGGTCGGGGAGGACCTCGAGAAGATTCACGAGGTACGGCGGCAAGTCAAGGAGGTAAAGAGGTAAAGTCCGTCCTATTGATGTTGGGGACTCGGGTTATCGAGGTCACCTCGTGTTATCTATTATTCGTTGGTAACCAACCGCCTGGATCGGGCCGCTGCGTGGGGGTGCGGGGTCCAAGCTCACCGCACCGTAGCCGCACTACTCTATAGTCGCACTGAAGATCGTATTCGAGTATCTCTGTGCGTCGTCGTTGCTTACTTCGTTGTCGCACGACTTCAAGCTACCCATCTACTCATCTTCGTCCATACTATAACGTCGATAACTGAAGTTATAACGGGCACGATGAACTCGCTCTTCAGCGGATCTATTCCGTCCACTCTAGCCGCCACATTCATAGTGTGGCTCGTTTACGTTGTTACACAAGCCATCCACCGGCTGTATCTCAGCCCAATAGCCAAGTTCCCGGGTCCCAAGCTAGCCGCGGTGAGCTTCTGGTAAATAAGACAACGGCAATTACTCTCCGCAGATTGCGCTGACGAATGACAGGTACGAATTCTATTACGATGTAGTGCAAGGCGGCCAGTATACCTTTGAGATTGGTCGGATGCACGAGAAATATGGCCCTATTATCCGCATCAACCCCTATGAGTTGCATGTTTCAACACCCGATTTCTACGAGACACTGTACACAGGACCGGGAAAGCGTCGCCATCGGTGGGATTGGTTTACGGCTCAATTTGGCTTGCCCGAATCCATGTTCGGGACCAACGATCACGACTCCCACCGTATCCGGAGAGCAGCTGTCAATCCGTTCTTCTCCAAGGGCGCCGTCAGGAAGCTGCAACCTATCATAGACGACAGAATTAATGCGCTGCTGAACCGCTTTCAAGAGTTTCAAACTTCAAGACAGCCGATAATTCTGAACTACGCATTCTCTGCATACACCAATGGTATGAATATTTCACTTGCCGCCTTGACCCCGCTGACAGGAATTACAGACATCGCTCAAGAATATGCCTTTGCACGGTCTGACCGTCGAGTTGATCAGCACGACTTCGAACCCACATTCCACAATGCGTCTATTGCTGGTAGCAGCGGCGGTGCTCTCGTCAAGCAATACCCCTGGGTCTTGCCCCTGATGCAGTCGTTGCCAGAGTCATTTATGACCTGGTTAGACCCCGACATGACCTCATATTTTGGTCTTCAAAATGTCGGTTGCTTTCTTTTATCCGATATTATCAACTGGATGCCTTTCTATGGGGGTTTACACTGACCGACCCTGTGATATAGATGATTAAAAAACAGATTAAGGAGATGAAGGCTGGAATAACAGACGACAAAGGTGCTGATCACCGAACGATTTTCTATGAGATCATTAACAGCGACCTGCCGCTTAAAGAGAAGTCAGATGCTCGACTCGCTCAAGATGGTCAGACAGTTGTCATTGCTGGAACAATCACCACAGCCTGGGGACTCTGTATTGCCGTCTTCTATCTTCTTTCCCAGCCCGAGACGCTGAAAAGGCTCAAGGAGGAACTGCAGACTGTGTTGGAAGATCCTTCCTCACCCGTTACCTTGGCTGCCTTGGAGCAGCTTCCATACTTGACAGGATGCGTCCAGGAGTGCATACGTCTGAGCTACGGCGTTTGCACTCGCCTCCAACGCATTGCACCTGACGAAACGTTACCCTTCAACGACGGCAACAAAGACTGGCACATACCTCCTGGAACACCGGTCAGCATGACTAGCGTTCTCATTCATCATGACGAGTCGGTCTTTCCCGACTCGAGGAAGTTCTTGCCTGAACGCTGGATTGACAACCCACACTTATATAAATACCTTGTCTCCTTTTCAAAGGGCACGAGGCAATGCATTGGCATTAATCTAGCATACGCAGAGCTTTACATGGCTTTGGGGAGGATATTTAGGGCTTACGGTAGCGAGGATGTAAGGTTCGAGGATGATGTGGGCTACTTGGAACTACACGAGACGGATATGTCTGATGTGGAACTCACCAAGGACGTCTTCATCCCTGTGGGGCCGGATGGCTCCAAAGGGGTCAGGATACTTGTAAAGACGTGAAATGTTACAAACATGTCCAACAAATTGGTTGGACATGTTTGTGACATTTCACTTTTTTAGAAATTACGCGGTGGTAGGAGTCAAGCTAAATCAATACATAGCGGCAGGGATTATGACGACTACTATAATGTACTGATTCTCGAGACTTTCGCCCCGTGTCACGATATATCCCAAGTTTTGTGTCCCCCATGCTTTTCTGGCCTGTGCACGTGTCGTGTACGCGTTAAAATTCCTGGTGAATCGAAGCATATGGACGAATTTCTCGATTGACAGCGATACGGGTATATAAAGGTCATGGGTTGTCTGTATTTTCACCATACATCAATCCCTAACAATCTCTCGTCGATCGTGGCTCTGGAGTCACGTCAGTCTCATATCGACTACATTCCCCACAAGACAACCAGCACCTCCGCATTTACAACTCAAGCATCATCCTCACCCTAGGCCATGTCCACACGGCTATCAACTAAGTGCGGAGACGTGAGGTGCCCGTAGAAGGCGGATGCGACGAGCAAAGGCTCTGGCTCGGATATGAAATACCTCGGCCACATAAAAAGGTCTAGTCAGATCTGGTTGGTGGAGACAAGAGCGCGATGAAGAAGATTCACCAGCCGACGGTAAAGGTCTTGGAGCTGAGAGAGCCAATGGCATGGACGATGGATGTGAAGCTTTTACGAAGTCGGCTGTGTAGAGGGGAGGTGTTTGGCGCTTTCAGCGACCACGAGCGCGACACTATTTAGAGTCAGCTTCAGATAGTTGACCGCTTAGTATCATCCCTCTTCTCGTTATCTAGGAACACAAGCTTGAGAAAGATGCAACATGAAATACAGGTAATATCCATCTCAATTTTTATTGTTTAGGAAATATTAGAGGATGCGTCATCGCCGGTTTGGCGGACTTCCAACCCATGACGCATCCTATTTGTCAATATAAAACAGTGCCGAAACTATTGCTCGCAATGATTCTAGCAAAACTTCTTACACATTCATTTCAACCCACACCAATTTCTTTACCCTCATTACTTCCTCAAAATGCCAGCCTCTCAGAGCTTCGTAGCCGTTGCAGGCGGCGCAGGTCATCTTGGCTCTCTAATTGCCCTCAACCTACGCAAGAGGAATGTGGCAGTCAAGGTCCTCGTGCGTCCAGGAAC
Source organism: Pseudogymnoascus sp. VKM F-4281 (FW-2241) (assembly GCA_000750745.1). Lineage (NCBI taxonomy): Eukaryota > Fungi > Ascomycota > Leotiomycetes > Thelebolales > Thelebolaceae > Pseudogymnoascus > Pseudogymnoascus sp. VKM F-4281 (FW-2241). The sequence goes on from JPJV01000408.1 coordinate 13,849, forward strand.
AGCAGTTTCGCGCACCCAAAAGCTGCGTGACGCCGGCGTCATAATTGCAGAAGTCGACATGAGCGATGTTCCAGCTCTTACAGAAGCTCTCAAAGGCGCGACGACTGTTGTCTCGGCCCTCCAGGGTCTCCGTGACGTCATACTAGGTGCACAAGGAGCTCTTCTCGAAGCCGCTGTGGCAGCAAAGGTGCAGCGCTTCATCCCGTCCGACTATTCATTGGATTTCACAAAGACTGAGCCGGGCTCCAACCGCAATTCCGACCTTCGACGCGAGTTCCACGCAAAGCTCGAGGAATCCGGCATCAAATGGACGAGTGTACTGAACGGGGCCTTTATGGAATTGGTGATTGGCGGCGAGATTCCACTGATCAACGATAAGTGGCACCGCATCATGTATTTCGGCAGCGCGGATCAGAAACTCGATTTTACAACTATACCAAACGTGGCGGCGTACACTGCTGCTGTGGCTGCAGATCCGAATCCGACTCCCAAGTTTTTGCGTATTGCAGGCGACTCGGTAAACGCAAAGGAACTTGCTGCTCTTGTGACTCGGGTGCGCGGTCAGACGTACACTACGATGTGGACGGGCAGTGTGGGGTTCCTTAGGATGCTGATTGTGGTTTTGAGGATGTTCATGGGCGGGGTTGAGGATAAGCTTTTGCCGGCTTGGCAGGGGATGCAGTATTTAGAAAATATGGTATCAGGGGCAGGCAAGCTGGATCCTTTAGATAATGACAGGTATCCCGGACTGGCTTGGATCACGGTGGAGCAAGCTCTTAAAGAGGCAGATGCGGAGAAGGCCAAAGCAAAGTCGACTTAAAAGAGGAGTATATATGTGATGTTTAGTGAAGGAATTTTGAGGCAATCTGGTTCTCATTGGGAGGTAAGTGTACGCCACGGCGTCGATCTGCGCTTAAGGAAGCGCTCTTATGTAACTATTATAACACCTATATTATATTACAATCCTGTACTAGTACCGTACAATCAATATAATCCTGTATAAACGGAGTGAAGGAGTGAGTGACCTCCTGAGATAGCTTGACTGGGGATGACATAGTGTGTGCCTCTCTCGAAGTGTGAGATAAATCCAACATATAAAAGTACAGCTTACAAGCTCACCAGTGACCACACCACCTCGAGAAATGCAAAAAGAACCCACATAATTAATCTTACTTTCCATTCCGTCAGTGGATGAGTCGTCAAATTCGCGACATCATCTGCAACCAGCCGCATCCGCCAGCCGCGCGCGCGCCAAGAACAATCGACAGGGGTACGCAGCCGCACCCGCTCGCTTCCCCATCCGAAATGTGTTCACTACCTACTTGGCCCTCCATCAAGCCTCACGTCGAAGCTCCCAAAACAACTCCCAATTGCAACCCCCCACGCCCACGAAGCTCAAAAAATGCGATTCCTCCATCTCCTCCCGTCGCTGCTGCTAGCCGGCACGGCTCTCGCGGCTGAGAAGCCGTGGTCCTTTAAGGATGCGACTGTTTCTGTTACGGGGAAGGGGAGTCAGGGTACATCCAAGGAATCGTACGTCCACCTCACCCAACAGCAGCTCCAATCTCCCCCAATTACTCTCCCCCGGCACCCCAATTCCCCTCCGCAAACACCTCAAATCACAAAACTAACACCCGCACCAGCTTCTCACCCTCCAAACCCCTCGCCAAACCCATCTCCCTCGGCCCAGCAGGAACCCTCAAGCTATCCCTAACAACGACCTCGACGGCGCCCGCACGCCCCCACCAAGCATTCCTCACCCTCACCGACCCCACCACCGGCCTCTCCACCTCCTTCGCCCTCCAAACCCGCACCACAGGCGCCGCAGTCCTCGAGCTCCCCTACGCCTCCCTCCCGTCCGCGCTGCTCTCCTCGCCCTCCCTCTCCGCGTCCCTCGTGCTCGGTTCCTTCGGCTCGGTTCCAGCTTCATCGACGAACGTTTTCAATATCGCTCTTAGTCCCGAGGAGGGCGTCGCGCAGCCCGGGAAGCCGGTGCGGTACGCCAAGTTGCCAGAGATCCACCATATTTTCGCTGCGGACCAGAGTAGCCCGCCTAGAGTCATAAGTATATTTTTTGCGCTTGCGGTGCTGGCGACGTTGCCGGTGGTGCTGGGCGCGTGGGCGCTTGTGGGGGGGAACGCGGGACATGTTGGTGCGGCGCTTAGTGCGGCGCCGGTGAGCCACGGGTTGTTTTTTGGGAGCTTGGTCGCGATGGAGGGCGTGTTCGCGCTGTACTATGTTAGCTGGAGGCTGTTTGAGGTGTTGCCGCTTGCGGGGGTGGTGGGCGCGGTGGCGTTTGTGAGTGGGAGTAAGGCGTTGAGTGAGGTGCAGGCGAGGAGGGTGAGGGGGGAGAGGTGAAGAGGGGGAGGGTGTGTGTAAAGATATGGATAGATGGTGGAGATTGGGGGGAGTGAAA
>JPJV01000414.1:0-11036 GCA_000750745.1 Pseudogymnoascus sp. VKM F-4281 (FW-2241)
AAAAAAAAAAAAAAGGAGAGCCAATCCGCTCGTCTGTAGCTGCACCTGGGGCTTGTTTTCCTCGGAATTGCACGTGATGCCAAATGGTGCAAGCATCACCTCGGTCCACCGCTTGATGAGATAATTGAAGTCGTTGCTAGGTCACTACGATCTTTGCTTAGTACAGGTCCTAACCTACGACATCTGTACATATGCCCGACTTCGTAAATGTAGGGGAGTTCTATACGCTGGACTGGCTGAGACAATATTAGCACTAAATTATAGGGCCTTATAGGCCAAAGGCTCTGGCCGATGCTTAAATATTGGCCGCGGCGCATGGAGTTTCGAATGTCCAACGGCCTCGCAGTCAAATATGGACGCTATCACAACCGTCGTTAAACCCGCTTCTTCATGGATCGGCCAGGTGGTCGACTTGGGGCCCATAGACCAGATTGCGCCACGATGTTACATGACCGCATTCTTTTGTCTGCGCCTGGCACCGGACATCACGACTGCGAGTATAATCAAGCGTCTCCAAAGAATGATCTTCTGCGCCGTTCAAGAGATCCCACAGCTTGCGACGACGGTGGTCCCTCGGAACAACAGTCGTGAGGAGCTCGAGCTGTGTTACCTAGAAGATTCAGGCGCATGTCTTACGTTTAAAGACTACACAACCGAGCACTTAAAGCACGAATGGACACATGGAAGCTTTGAAGACCTCGCAAAGGCTCATTTCCCCTACGAAAAACTAGAAAGGCGAACACTCATAGAAGGGATAGCTCCTGATGAAAAGAAGAAGCCTTTGGTAGCGTTGATGGTGCAAGCCAACCTGATTCCCGGAGGCTTACTGCTTGTGAGCGCTTTACATGTACGTAGACGATCTTGACGTTGGAGCATATATTCTAATCGTGTGTCTCGCTTTTTAGCACACTGTGTGTGACGGTTTGGGCCTATACTTGTGCAATGCAACCCTAGCGAAGCACTGCCGTAATATCGTTGAGCCTGAATCCAACACTCTTGCAATTGACTTTGCAGACCGCGCCACAATCATCACGCCCGATCTACACACTTCGCTCAAAGATCTGCCCGATTGGCGACTCGTCACTCCCGGCGAACAGTTCTTGAATCCGACTCATTACGACGCCGCATCGCTATCTAGCCTACAGTGTGCAATCTACTACATCTCCGAGGACCGCATCAACCAGCTTAGAGATGATATCGCAGTATCGGCCCCGAGACCCTCTGTCAGCGAAGCCATCAGTTCCCTACTGTGGCTACATGTCGTTCGTGCGCGCAACATCGATTTGAACAAATATCCAGAGGCAAAGCTGTCGCTAACTGTTAATGCTCGCTCGCGTATGTCCAACCCCATAATTCCCAAATACTTCTGGGGCAACATGTGTGAGCCGAACGCTGTAGCCCGCATGCCCACCGCCGACTTCTCGTCGAAGGACTTCCTCTCATCCGCAACGCAGTGCGTGCGCTCCGCTATTCAGAACGTAAATGCCCCAGCCGTGCAACGCCTCGCTGGCCTGTTGCTGCAGCTTCCGAAAACGACTTCAATAACTTGGAATGTCGACCGCTGGCCTGGACCAGACATGCTCATTGTGCACCTACAGTCGATACCCTACACAGCATTAGACTTTGGGCCTGATTTTGGCGGCTGCTGTGAGGCGTTCCGACTGCAAATCGGAGACATCGAGGGAAAGCCTGATGGTAGGTGCATCATGTTTCCTCCTAGGAAGGGTGATGGACGAGGACTAGAGGTCATGTTGCAATACGAGACGAGCACGCTTGATAGACTGGACGCAGACAAGGGTTTTACACGTTGGTTCGAGAGGAGGTCATGAATACCCGAAGTTGAAAGGTCACAAACATGGGCATCTAGTTCAGGAAAGGAAGCATGATATGATAATCGTCCTGCAAGCTCGCTGTGCTTCCATCATCATTATTACCGAAAATGATGCAATGCCCGATCCCATGTTCTAGGTTGTCTGTGGAATAGAGACACCGCACATCTAACTTACAAGCAATGTAGATGAACTGCTACTTGAAAAGTAGCCGCTGATTTGGCTTCTCTGAGAGGGATCAGATACTTAGTTCATAACTATTTCGAATATAATTCTAGCATGACCCTGGGTATTTGCGGGGTTAGGTAGATAGGTAGAAGTAGGCACAAGAGTAATCAATTCCCCTACCCTCCACGGAAACAATAACATACAAACAAAGGCCCAACCCGCCACACACCATGAGATAGCCTGCGATTCGAACTCGGTCAAAAGCCAGTAGCGAGCATGTTCAAAGTTTTGCTTTCTTCATCGCTATTGACGCAAACGATTCTAGCACATTGTGTCGCACGCAGACATTCTTGCACACCGTCGACATGTCGACGTCTGCCATAAGGCGCTCTAGGACGATCTCTTCAGCACTAATGATGACATCTAGGTCTCCATTGGGCTGTCTTGGGAGAATAATTACCTCGCCTCGCGGCGTTTCGCGCGCAATGTATGGCTCACGCAGCGCGACGCTGCACCCAAGCTCCCCTCCCCAATCAGCCCGCAAGCCCAGACCGAACATGGAATGCTCAGTCACCAGCATATCAATTGGACCTCTAGGAATCAGGCCCGGGTACATTGGCGTGCGGAGAGAAATCTTTAGCAGCTCCATGTAGTCCGCCTCGTTCCAGGCGGTGCCGAACTCGCGAACTCTCTTTGCGATCCCCGAGATACCCCTCCACTGGTCCTGCTGGGGCTCGAGCACATCGCGATCTATGCACACCCTGACCAGATCCACACAAGCGCCGAGGAACGTCGCGGGCAATGGCGGGCTCAGCTTGCGGCGGACGTCAATCGCTGTAACGATCTGCGCCGTCTGTGGCTCATTCCCGCGCCTGGTACCTCTCTTGGCCATGGAGAGCCTCTGCCAGATGAATGCTGTTACAATATCGAAATGGGACAGCTTAACACTGGGATCAACGCGTCTAACAGCATCTGCTAAGGCGCTAAGCTTGGAGGGCGTAAACCGCCAGATGCCTGACGTCGGCTCCAAGAAATATTCGAGTTGGTCGGGGTTTGCCTCAGTGACATTTGCCTTGGTGAAAACGTTCCCAATGTCGTCAACCATCTTTCCTGGATCTGTAGGATCGAGCACGGTATAGGGGCCCAAGGTTTTGTTCAGAGCTCCAATCTCTTCTATCTGGAGCAAACTTTCGACAGCAGGCAGGAGTCGTTTTCGGTCAGGCCATGGCAACTGCCTGGGGATCGCTACGGGTTTGCCTACTGCCTCGGTGACCTGTTTCGTGTATTTTGCCCAGCTGGTCATGACTGCCGTGCCCAGCGCCAGATCGCTGACGAGATGAGAGATCGAGGTGGTCCAAACGATGCCGCCGCGAACATGACAGATCTTAGTGACAAACGTCGGTTGGCCTTCTTCGCTTGTAGGAAAGGGGTCTGGACGAAACTCCTTAAGGCCATCAAGGTCTCCATCCACGTACGGAAAGCCGCACTCCTGCAGCTCGCTGAAGGAAGGAAATTTCGGGTCGTTGCTCGTGTCGCTGAAGTGAAAGTAGGCGCCAGCATGGGGCACTGACGGGATTTCCACGCTGAATTCACCACGCTCGCCTTGTCGAAGCGTACCAGCGATGATTGGGTGCTCGCTCATCGTAAGGCTCAAGCCTTGCTTGAGCCCGTAGAATATTTGCTCGACATTCGCGCTGCTGCGGATCGGGAAGAACTGAGCGGCGGAGTGATGGACTCGCGCGCATAGATTCTCGAGGGCAGAGCAACTGAATTGGATTGGCTTAATAGGCTTCGCGGGCTGTACAAAGGTCACGCCCGAAGTGTGCAGTCGCGGCTGCAGATTTGTGTGCATGCTCGCAAATGATAGTTGTGATTCTAGTAGATACAGGAGACTCAAAGTCAGGAGAGTTGAGGAGAGAGCAGTGAAGGCAGCATAATCAACTTTACACATAGCATATTGCGACAGACCCTAAGTACTTGTCTGGCAAACATGGCATCCTACAACAGGGACTTTTTAGCATGTGCTTGGTGCAGACATCAAAGCAAGCTTCTATCGTAGTAGCTTAGGTAAAACCGTAGCATAGCTGATGTCTAGCATGTTGACCTATACTATTGTTACCCCGCAAATTACCCCGCAAATTACCCTAGAAACATGATTAGAGCAAAGGGGCATGTGAAAAGTCTCGATACTGTATAAGATAGATCCCGAGGCCAATGTTCCATTGTAATATTTGAATTATAGTGCAGCACTGCAGTTGGGATCTTCAGGCACAATATATCAAAGAAACCAAGCTCCGGAGCTAGAACTAGCGTGGTGCACCAACGGCCCCTCCCACACCACCCCCCCCAAACTACACGCCCCTGGATCCTAGCACCATCTGAGCACATGCTTTGCATGTGCTCAAATAATTTGAATGAATGTGCTCAGATGGTGCCAAAAAGGACGACCTTGTGAATCTTGCTTGATCCGAGTGGTCGCCGTTTACAATGCATCCATCTAAGCCTTTGCTGCCTCTCATGACTTGCCGTCTGGCAGCTTCGCTCGATCGTTTGAACGTCTGCATACGTCAGCCTCCTTCTGCTCTGTAAAGTCCGCAGATTTGACGCCAAGATGCTTTCTCTGGCGGCATTGGTATTCGGCGATTCTGCGCAGCGGACTGCCGGTGTGCCTGCTCGCAGCGACAGACGGTGGACTTACAGCAGTCAAAGGTCTTCTATCGAGATGATCGAAGACGAGTCCAGAAAAACTGGTGCAGAACGACAGGCTCAACGCAGCGATAACGCTCGGCAGCCTACAGAGAACATGTCTCGTTGGTCGTGTACTACCGGTCTTACTGCAGAGGCCAATCCTTTCCAACCACCACAGAATAGCGCTCTCGACCCAAACGGCTCGGCTTTCGAGGCCAGAGCCTGGACCAAAGCAGTTCTCACCCTTCGATCAAAAGATCCTGGGAAGTATGCAGAGAGAACTACTGGCGTCGCCTTTCGTGATCTCAATGCTTACGGCTTTGGAGTGCCTACAGGCTATCAGCAGACTGTAGGCAATGTCTGGCTAGGAGCCCTCGGTCTAGTACGCAAGCATCTTGGAACTGAAAAGAGGAGAATCGAGATACTTAGAGGTCTCGATGGGATAGTCGAAGCCGGAGAAATGCTTGTTGTACTGGGTCCTCCCGGTTCTGGCTGTACGACTTTCCTCAAAGCCATATCTGGCGAAACCCACGGCTTCAGCGTTGACGAGAGGTCACATTTGAACTATCAAGGTGAATTCATCAGTCATTTTTAATTGCTAGGTCAGCTAACTCGCGATTTGGACAGGCATTAGTGCAAAGCAGATGCAAAACGAGTTCAGGGGCGAGGCTATATACACAGCTGAGAATGACGTCCACTTCCCGATGCTTACAGTCGGAGAGACGCTTTATTTTGCTGCTAGAGCTCGTGCTCCGCGTGAAACTCCAGGTGGCGTTTCAAAAGACGTCTATGCCCAACACATGCGCGATGTTGTCATGGCCACCTTTGGAATTCTACATACTATGGATACAAATGTCGGCAATGACATTGTTCGCGGTGTATCTGGCGGCGAACGCAAGCGCGTTACGATTGCGGAGGCGATGCTGTCGCAGGCTCCTCTACAATGCTGGTAAGTCTTCCTCAGACTCAGCATTGAACTCCAATCTATGCACGTCTTGATTTCCCTTTGTCGTTGTTTTTGTCGCCAAGTTGCCTGACTACATCGAATCTGCTTGCGTAGTGTCTACAAGTTCGGCTGTACTACTGTCTCGCTACATACAGCTTACGATTGTTCAGGGATAATTCCACCCGTGGTCTCGACGCGGCAAATGCTATTGAATTTGCCAGGACTCTTAGAATGAGTACAGAACTTTCAGGCGCCACGGCCTGTGTTTCTATTTATCAGGCTTCGCAAACTACCTACGAACTGTTTGACAAAGTCTTGCTCTTGTATGAAGGTTGTCAAATTTTCTTCGGAAAGACCACGGAGGCTAAGCAATACTTCCTTGATCTGGGCTTTGACTGTCCCGCTCGCCAAACAGATGCCGACTTTCTGACATCAATGACCAATCCGCAAGAGCGTTTAGTCCGCGCAGGTTACGAACATCTCGTTCCACAAACCCCAAATGATTTTGCAGACTGGTGGTACAACAGCTCCAATTATTCCCAACTCATGCAAGACCTTGACGCGTACGACAAACGATTTGCTATAGGTGGCAAACATCTCGACGCGTTTGCTGCATCCCGCAGAGCTCAGCAAGCAAGTAATCAGCGAAGGAAATCACCATTCACCCTAGCCTATCTCGAGCAAATCAACCTATGTCTGTGGCGCGGCTTCACCAGGCTGAGAGCAGATCCATCCGTCACGCTCATGGCCGCTTTCTTCAACATTTTGATGGCCTTGGTAGTCTCATCCGTGTTTTACAATCTCCAGCCTACTACCGGAAGCTTCTTTCAGCGTGGCGCTTTATTGTTCTTCGCCGTTCTTCTAAACGCTTTCGCCTCAGCGCTCGAGGTAGGTGGACTTCAAAGGGTATTGAGCGGTCTTCCGCTAAGATTTATTAATAGATCATCATTCTCTACGCCCAACGACCCATCGTCGAGAAGCATGCTAGATATGCATTGTATCACCCATCAGCCGAGGCGTTTGCAAGCATGATCACGGATATTCCTTATAAAATCACAAACTCTATCTGCTTCAACCTCGTTCTTTACTTCATGGCCAACCTTAGACGCGAACCAGGCCCCTTTTTCTTCTTTCTTCTCGTCTCGTTTCTTGTCACGCTTGTTATGTCAATGATATTTAGGACGATCGCTTCCGTGACCCGTACGTTGGAGCAGGCTCTAGCGCCTTCGGCACTTATAATTACAGCTCTTGTTATCTATACTGGATTCGTAATCCCGAGTACATATATGGTCGGCTGGGCAAGCTGGATTAAATTCATCAATCCTGTGGCATACGGCTTCGAAGCTATCATGGCTAATGAATTTCATAACCGCAACTTCACTTGCAGCACCTATGTTCCATTTGGCGGCCTCTATGACGATGTGCCTCCGGTCAATAGAGCCTGTGTCGCTATTGGCTCTGTTCTTGGACAGACTACAGTGAATGGAGACGTTTATCTCGCCAGCGCCTTTGGCTACCACAACTCCCACAAATGGCGGAACGTCGGCATTATGACCGCTTTCCTCGTGCTCTTCCTCATCACCTACGTCTGGTCCGCAGAGACTGTGCGAGCGAAGAAGAGTCAAGGGGAAATACTCCTGTTCCAACGCCGGAAATTCGAACGAGAGATCAGCAAGCAGCAGCGCACCGATACTGAAAGGGGCAAACCTAGCATTCCAATGCAAGTCATCACGGACCAATTCATCCTCAGAGAGCCGTTGCATCTTCAGAAACAGACCGCAACCTTTCATTGGTCCGACATAACCTATGACATCAAGGTCAAAGCAGGCAGTCGTAGGTTATTGAACATGATAGACGGCTGGGTAAAGCCCGGAACACTTACGGCTCTGATGGGTGAATCTGGCGCTGGCAAAACTACACTACTCGATGTGCTTGCCTCACGAAAAACTGTTGGCATAATCGGAGGCGATATGCTTATTGATGATGGTGCCAAAGATGCAAGCTTTCAACGCAAAACTGGATACGTCCAGCAGCAAGATCTGCACCTACAGACGTCGACTGTCCGTGAAGCACTCAACTTCTCTGCCTTACTCCGTCAGCCTGCCTACATCAAGCGAGCGGATCGACTTGCATATGTGGATGAGGTGATTGAGCTTCTTGACATGCAGCCCTTTGCAGATGCTGTTGTCGGTGTCCATCAAGCGAGCGGATCGACTTGCATATGTGGATGAGGTGATTGAGCTTCTTGACATGCAGCCCTTTGCAGATGCTGTTGTCGGTGTCCCTGGCGAAGGTCTCAATGTCGAACAACGGAAGCGCGTCACGATTGGCGTAGAGCTTGCTGCAAGGCCACAGCTTCTGCTCTTTCTCGATGAGCCAACGTCTGGCCTGGATTCTCAAACGTCCTGGTCGATCTGTGATCTCTTAGATAAGTTGACCAAGAATGGCCAGGCGATCTTGTGTACCATCCATCAACCCTCTGCGATATTATTTCAGCGTTTTGACCGCCTCTTGTTCCTCGCAAAGGGCGGCAACCCCGTATACTTTGGTCCTATCGGCGACAATGCCTCGATACTCACTGGCTATTTAGAGCGAAACGGTGCAGCACCTTGTGGTGCAACGCAGAATCCAGCGGAATGGATGTTGGAAGTTATTGGTGCGGCTCCAGGTTCTTCGACTACCATCGACTGGCCGCGCGTATGGCGTGCAAGCAAGGAATACCAAGAGGTCAAAAGCGAGCTCGGGACGTTGCAGTGTCATCGGGCTATCCATGATTCGAGTTCAGAAATAGCCATCGACGCTAAACAGGCATTCCAGGAGTTTGCGCAGCCATTTTCTGTACAGTCCTGGGAAGTCACTAAACGCGTTTTCCAGCAGACTTGGCGAGATCCCGTCTATATTTACAGCAAGCTTGCTTTATGTCTGTTCTCTGCCTTGTTCATTGGCTTCTCCTTCTTCAAAGCGACCAACAGCCAGACTGGGCTACAAAATCAGATGTTTGGCATCTTCTTGCGTAAGCTCCCGCTACCTGATGTTCTGAGCAGTATCAGCACTAACTTGCTTGAAGTTGGCAGCATTTTGCCCAATCTTGTAGAGCAAACGCATCCTCGTTTTGTCACACAACGTGACCTGTACGAGGCGAGAGAACGGCCTTCGAAGTCTTATTCCTGGAAGTCTTTCATGCTTTCCAACATACTGGTAGAACTTATATGGCAGCTGCCTATGGCAGTAGTCATATTCTTCTGCTGGTATTATCCGATGGGGCTTTGGCGCAACGCCAAAGCAACTGACTCGGTCACTATACGAGGGCTCCAAATGTTCCTCTTCATCCTCCAATTCATGATTTATGCATCTACTTTCGCTAGCGCTACAATTGCTGGCGTTGGCTCGGCGGAGGTCGGAGGCGCGTTGACCAATGTACTGTTTTCGCTCGCACTTGTCTTTTGTGGTGTCCTTGCCACGAAGGACCAGTTACCAGGATTCTGGGTTTTCATGTACCGACTATCGCCGTTAACCTACTTAGTAGCCGGCATGCTCACGACCGCGGTCGCAGACACGGACCTCGTGTGTGCGACAAACGAACTGCTCCGATTCAACGCCTTGCCGGGACAGAACTGCCCCGCCTATCTTGCTCAATACATCAAAATCTTGGGCGGTTACCTCCAGCCTGGCACTGAAGGTTCTGATCGTTGCGAGTTTTGCCCGTACGGCAACACTAATCAGTACCTTGCTCTTCTCGACATGCACTACGATCAAAGTTGGCGCAATTTCGGCATCTTATGGGTGTTTATTCTGTTCAACGTCTGCTTCGCCTTCTTCGTATATTGGCTTGCCAGGGTACCGAAGAAGTGGAGCCTGAAGGGTAAGGACCGACGAGAGAGGCGGCAGTATTCGTAAAGTTATCGCGAAATCGTGCTGCAGTGTGTACTGTTGCAGAAGCGAGCGTTGTCATTCAAATTGACAAAGGTGGCATTTAATTTAATTTGATTATTGCTTAGGGGAGGGAGTGGCCCTTTTATAAAGATTGAGAGCTGCGGCAGGCACATGCGCGCGTGTTGCCCGATTAAGGCGGACGCTAAACCCGAAGCTCGAACACCACGATCTATATTATAAAAATATAAGTGACAGCTAAAATTATAAAGAAACACCATTTACTATATAAAATACTACGTGTGGCTATGGTAAAGGTTTTGTTACAGAGCAGCGGTGAACATATGCAAGTTGTGAGTTGGCGCAACTTGCTTCCTCTCGCGTGAAGTGGCACATGTTGCTTACTCCAACCTTGAGCGAAGTGAAAAGTTGGTTACGACGATTAGAGTAGCAGCACGTTCGTTGCATCCTTGGCTAGCTTGTTATTGCAGACCCTTCGCTCGCAATTACTCCACCTTAGCTCGGCAGGACATTCATCACTCGTCACATCCCGACTAGCCACCTCCAACAGCCCCCAAACATACTTAAGCTATCACATTGGGATTGGCCAATGGCAAAGCATCCAGCAACCAACAGTCAACAGTATATGCAGTAACATCTATCTTAGAAAATATGAATGATTACGGTAGTTGGAATAAATGTGCATGGTTTGGCTCTCTCTTGCATGCTTTACAGTGGCGGCAAAGTAGTAAGGTTCATGACGAAGCCATATGCATAGCGGCTCTGTTCGACTTGGACCTCGACGTGATTATGAAGACTCCCGCAGAAGAGAGACACAAGAAGCTACTAGACTTCCGAGTAGACTTTCTTCGCGTGACACCATTCCTTTCTGGTGACAAACTCAAAGATGATGGTTATGGGGGGGCACCCGAAGCATTCATGAGTCGACGAGGGAGTGAGATACTGGCCATGAAGGGAAAAAACAACAGTTTTTAGAAAATGGACTCCAGAGGGCCTGCTTGGGCATTATGATGACCAGGTGTATTACACGAGGAATAGCTGTCGAATGATGGTTGGCGCAGAGTTGGAGGTAATGACGCCGCATTGGGAATCTGTCTTGGCTCGGGAGAAGGGATTAAAAAATCTAGAAACTGAAGGAGACATTGGATGCGTGCAGGCGATGTAGAGACAAGATGGAGAAAGGAATATCCACGGATATTTGTATTGCATCGGTTAGAACGGTTACAATAAGAATGGGATTACAAGTGAACTACTTATAATTGTCAAATTATCATCAGTGCAGTGTAGTGATGTCCGTCGGGCCCGAGGTGCTAAGTTGTATCATATACCGTCTGCATTGGTCGAGATAAGCTGCATTTTGAGTAATTCGCGGCTTTTCACAAAGCGATAGAACGATGCAGACGTTGTTGCTGTTCAACGTCACTTCACTGGCAAACCCCCCCCGGCGCTGTAAAGGTAAAACATAGCTTTCTATCCTCATCTCCTCTAATCCCATGAACCTCCCCCTTCTAACC
>JPJV01000419.1:0-14089 GCA_000750745.1 Pseudogymnoascus sp. VKM F-4281 (FW-2241)
TTTTTTTTTTTTTTTTTTTAACTAAGTTTTTCCTATGGCTTCACTCCTAACAGTACATATCATTCGATATATGAGTAACTGTCACATACGACCATAGACCCAAGAGAACTGGATATCCCGTTCGCTCTGCTATACATAAGTTGTAGCAGGGCGGCTGCTCCCTTTTACAAGACCAGGAGTTATTTCCGCTGACTCGACCACAAAACCCAGCACTCTCTCATAGAGACTTCGCATATTAAATCTCACTTCCTCCTTAGCAAGTAGCTACCTATGGATATTTGATTTCAGGTGTAACAGACAATGTTATGTTATTATTTTCTAGAAGTATCTTTGCCACTGTTTCGAAGAAACCTTTCTTGCCTCTAGGTAATGGTGATCCGACCCACTGGACATTGAGCTCTGCTGACCATGTGATGGTGATGGAACTACTAATCCCATTAGAGCTTGATCGGTTGCTGTTTGCAACCTAGGAGAGTGCTGCCGGTCATAAAAAAACTGTGGATTGGCTTCCCCAATGTACGAATCATACACTCTTCCGTCTCTTTCTCTAGATGTGATTTGGGCCTCTTCGCCCGGACGTTGCTGTGTCGAATTATTCGCCCAGGTAGTCACTGCTGGAAGCCTTTCGGGTGTTTCAAGGGTTGCTGACGTATAATTACGGCTAACTTGCAGGCTTTCATTGCCATGTATCGCCGGCAGATATTCGGCTTGAATCAGCCCTTGATTGTCTTGTGCGTTTTGACTATGGACAAGGGACTGCCTTTGTGGCAGAAGAAGCGCTTCGTTATGTTGAGCAAACGGAGGTGAGTCTGGCCATGGATGTTCCGTTCCCTGAGATTCAGGCGACTCGCCGATAGAGTCATTCTGATAGTCCCTTCTGCTTGCGACGTGAAGTTTTTCTTGTAACCATGCCTTCTGTTGGTCCTCAGACGTTAACGGAAGGCGCCTCCATTCCTTCACTTTGGCTTGTTTGGAAAGGGACGTGCTATGTGTTGTGAATGCATCATGGTATTGGGATGGTTCAACTTGTGTATTACCTCCTTGGTGAAAATGGATATTAATGAAGGATAGCGCATCGAAGAGGGCAATCTCGGTTTCTATGAGCCTTTCCTCTAGGCTAGAGATATATCCTGTTGGAATGCCTCTATTAAACTGTCAGTAAGCAAACAGCATTGAAAACAAACGTACTAACCTCTTGTTGCTTTGGGGATATTGGCATGTAATCCCTACAGCACTACACGACGAGCAGCTTGGTCTGCGAAATTAGACATGGCCTAAATCAAACTCCATGACAATATAATGTAAAGTATTCTCACCTCTTGCGATCACACTATGCGTCGCATATCATGGTTAGCGTAGTTTCCAATATTTTGTCAGTCAATTCTCACCTTGCATTTCTTCGCCCGACAGAGCTCGCAGGCAATAGGGTTGAGTTGCTTCTCCTAATTTAGCATGAGGATTGGTTCATATGCGTTTACTAAGATACTCACCATGGTTACCGGACGTAGTATCTTGTTCTCGTGCAGGATGGACAATTGTAGTCCGCAGAGTCCCGTGCGGGGTTGCCTCGGTGCGGGGTACGGGGTAACGAACGTCCTGAGACGTACTTGGCGGCCCACAAAAAGCTCAATGAACCAAAACGTCGTTATTGTCTCGATATCAACATCAGTGAGCTGTGAAAAAATGGAAACAATGAATGCCTGCTACCCCGCATTTGGAGCACACGGAAAGGTCCGAGTGGCACACTTTGAACTCAGCAATTCCCCTCGCTGATAAATTATCAGCGGGAAATAGGGCTGGTTTTGTGATGAGTACCCACATGACCTCAAATGTCCCTGGCGCAAGAATGGCACTAGTTTGCGGGCCATCTCCGCACAGCAAATGCAAATAGTGGGTAGCATAGTTATACGGAATGGCCTTTAGTGCCATGTTCGAGACGTCGTTGGCTAAGATCGGCTTCGATGGCAACTCTTTAAGCATCACATATTGTCAAGCATCACATATTGACAGACACGCGTTGACCATTTCCTCTGGCGTGTCGCTCATCCAACTTTGGCTTTAAACCTTCCTAGACGTTCGGCTGCAAGGCGTTGATATAATCAATGGAATAAAACAGTGCCCGCTTATCTATCCCACCTGCAAGAAGCTAGAGAGGGGGGGAAGCACCATGCCGCCGGAACACTCCCCTAGCAATCGCATGTTGCGAGAAGACCAGTCAGAAGAAATCGTTGGAATAGCGGACGATAGCAGTACGACAGTCGAACCTCCTGCCAAAAGGAGAAGGGTATTTTTGCAGACTATGGGCCAGCAGCTCCGAGAGGTAGGCGTCTTGCAAACAAGTCCAAGAGAAGTCGCCACGAATTTTGCTGGTAGTACAGGAGACGTCCAGTCTCTGCATGGGACACCTAGGACAGGTGGGCCACAGCATGTAAACGTGCAGACCCAAACGCCGGAGAGTGATGCCGTCCCGGGGATAGATGACCAGCCTCTAACTGGGCCTTTAATGAGTGCATCCAAGAGCCTGTGGCTGCCTGGTGAGATCTTAACTTTGCCTGTCAAAGACGGGAGCGATATCTTCACGTTTGATGATCTTCTTTCATGGACATGTAGCTATTTTGATAACTGGCATCCGGCTTACCCCTTCCTTCACGCTCCCTCTGTTCTCGAACATTTCGGCCATGTGATAGACCACGGAGTATCAGACTCGACGGATTCATCAAAGCACAAGCTTACAATCCTTCGATCTATCATGTCAGTATCACTTATAGATCGGAGGCAAACGACGACATCGATGAGGCCTGTGCCATCACAACTAGTTTTTGCTTCCCTCAACCATGCTAGTCAGAGCGTTCAATGTATGCTGACAGACGAGAGTTCGATCCTTGGATTGCAAGCAGTCGTTAGTGTGCAACTGCTCAAAATTTCTATGCTGCGTTATAATGCAGCTTCTCGTCTGCAAGGCCTTGCAGTCCGCATGGCTTTTCACTTGGGGCTTCATCGCTGCCCAATGCAATTCTCTGCCTTTCCGAGAGAGGAAGCGCGGCTGAGGCAGCGGTTACTCTGGTCAATCTATTGTATTGATCGTTATATCTCCATTCGACTTGGAATTCCCCTCGCCATTCGAGATGCAGATATCGAGGCTTGTTTCCCCACTTTAGAACGGCATCTAGATGGGGCCCAGTCACAACCAGGTTCGCCCCCACTCCCCTTAGCCTGTTCTACTAGCTAACCTCTGTAGATGCTAATGGACGACTGGACTTGTTTGGATTTCTCGCAAGACATGCCGAGATCAGAGGATCGATTACGGAACTGCGCAACAAATCTGTCTTGTACAAGCAGACTGAAACCGACGACGCGACAGTCATCGACGCGAAGCTTAGTAAATGGTGGAATGAAGTTGATGAATACCTTGAATCAAGTAGCCATGAGTCGCTACCAATAAGCCGATACCACCAAGTGACTCTTGTTGTTCTCAGATATGAGTCAATCATCGCTCTCAATAAGTTCACTGTGGCGACATCAAAAAAGGGTTCAGTTTATGATGCGGCACTGCAAAATTGTATTGGTGCAGCAAGAGGTATCATTAGCACCTTGCACAAGGCATTAGGGCCTCAGAATACTGGATTCTCTACAACACACGAAGTTCCCGGAAGCTGTGGCCTACTTTGGCCATCATTTACATGGGCTGTATGGATGAGCGCATTTCTCATGGTATACGCAGCAAAGGAAGGCCAGGTTCCCCAAATCGTGTCAACTCGGTAAGCTTTGTTTAATCTTCGCCCTTGCATTACAAACGAATACCTCTAACCGTATACAGACTCGTGGACAGGGCCCTTAAGGTTCTGGAACACCTAGCACTACGAGGAAGTGTATGGCCTAATGCATGCGCTATAGCAATCCGAGACTTGCGCGCACAACTTATTGACCAGAGAATACACTCGAAACAAACGTATCCTCGCAGCGGCCACGCGTCTGAGAATGACCAAAGAGGAAACCTCCGCTCATCCTCGGATTCCATTCCTCCTCGATCTAAAAGCGGTAACGACTTCAGCGTTGGCACCAGCAACTCGACTAGATGGCAGAATCCGGAGACCTACCGCAATAGAGGGCACCTTTCGCGTGGTAATCATAGTATGCTCTCTCCACGTCACGATATGGAGAGCAACCAGAATATGCCGAGCGTTCGAGAAGACTCCGAGCCTTCGTTCACAAACCGATTGCCCTCGGCGAACTTCTCTGCCGTGCCACAGTCTCCCACCACCTCCCATAATCGGATGTTTTCGGAGCTCTCCGACCTTATGCCTAGCTTTAGAGACGCTGAGGGGAATGGATATGTGTATAGGATGGGAGGGGAGTTGGGACTGGATCTACAGATGCCAAATCAGGATGGAATGGAACTGTTTTACGGGTTAGATACCCCATTTTGGCTCAATGGCGATCAATGGAGCGGCCTGGGCGAGAACACTTAAGCGCAATGTATAGTAAAACGAATTAATTGCTTTGGGAAGAGAATGGGTAATTCAAATGGATAGGTTGGGGTGAAGTAGCGTTGTGGAGTGAATAATAACCCAAGTATATAACTTTGGACATGGGTTACTATGTAATTCAAGAGTAAGTTGCATAGATTGAAGTAAACTATATATATATACCATTGGCCCCGCAAGTCATCTTCTATGACAACTTAGTAGGCGTAAAATACGGTGCTATATGGATCCTGCTCCTTGAGTCTCTTATTCGTGCGAGAAAGCCAGATCTTCATACCCCAAGCCGCGGCGATCGTCACAAATGAAAAGCACGCATTGCTTGCCATGGCCGTGACGTATTTTGGCGCGTCGCTATTGGGATACAGATAAGGTGTGTATATGAAGGATGCCATCGACACCACATTTACCAAAGATAGCGATACAGCTTTTTTCTCGGGTGTCTGACCCAGAGTCGCAGAGACCCAGCCTAGGATAATAGAGTTGACGCTGTATACGCCTGAAGCAAAGAGGAAACATGCGATATAGCGTGCCGCCACATTGAGTGTAAGACAGCTTATGATGAAACCAACCATTGCAAGCCCCATGCAGATGGTGATGTGCCAGGTCCGCTCATTGTTGCGACCCGACGACCACCCGACCAAAATTCCAAACGCCCCAGCAAAAATAGTAGGCGGAGACGTGAGGAGCAGAGTGACGATAGGGTCATATTTGAGAGCCTTGACAACCGACGGAAAAAACTGGTTGAAGGATGTAGCGTTGAGATGCATATTCTGCATGAGGGCAAAAAGGTAAATCCTCGGGTCTCGGATCGCTTCGAGAAAGCCTGCGCGGACTCCCTTGCTCTCCTGGAGCCCGGCGGTATCCTTGCGGATTCGACTTTCGGCAAGCTCGCGCTCTTTGACTGTCAACCATCGCGTATTATTCGGGTAGTCTGGAAGCATGAATATTGTGAAAAAGGCAACGCCAAAGGTTACGACGCCCTCAATAATAAACAGCCACCGCCAACCAGCAATACCGTGAGCTCCATCAAGAGTGCTAAACGTTGCTGCGGCAATAAGACCTGCAAAGGCGACGGCGACAATATTCCCGGCATAGAGTATCGAAACGCGGGTGGCGATCTCTTTGCGGGTGTAAAAGAGGGAAAGTATGTAAAGAGCTCCGGGGTAGAATGGAGCTTCAACGGCACCTATACACTAAGTTATTTCTATGGCCTAGAAGTAGCATTAAAGCAATGGAATTGTTATAGGAGTAGCTTACCTAGGAAGAAACGGACAAGAACAAGGCCGGTGTAATTATGAACTCCCGCAGTGGCTGCTGCGACTGCTGCCCAGATCATCATGCAGACGCTCATATACACCGATGGCCGAACTTTGCGGGATGACAGTAGCATGTTGGAAGGGATTTGCATGAACAGGTAGCCAACATAGAGGATACTAATAGCAGTATTGTACTGCGTGCCCTGTAACTTGAGATCCTTTTCAAGCGTATTTAACTTCGCATTAGCAAGAGCATTTTGATCAAGTTTGTTCCTAGTTGGAATGCATTAGTTTCCTGTTTTTGAGACTGTTATCGTCTATGATGAACTTACAAAAAGTACATGCAGAATAGAGCAGGCATGATTCGCATATCCAGCTTGCGAACAAGGGCAATCTCTACAGCGTCCGTCTTCTGAACGGCTCCAGAATAATCGCCTCCGTTGTTTTTCTCATCGTTGTCCATGGCAGTTTCTTCTATATGCGTTGCAGCTGCAGCTTCCTTCTCCGCCTTAACTGACATATCGGCGTGGAGCTTTTAGATTGTAAGAAATGTTTTGAGTGAATCAATGCTGATTGAGAGCAAATCTCTGCCGACAAAATCCAGAAATATCAAAGAAAGGATAACTTTTAAGAGGGCATCTCTCCTTCTTTTACATAAATAGCCAGGACGTCTTACCTCCGAGCATTTTCCCCAGCTTGTTGTGAGTCCCCTGTAAACCCCCAGACTCTGGGCTGGGTCTGGGGAAAGTTGGGGAAATAGTGGGGCAGCGTGAGAACAACATGCTCGGGAAGATGCCGCGTTAAGAGGGCGGTTAGCACAAACGTTTATCCGGGTGGCACTTGTGGTTTCGTGGAGGTACGTAGAGTCCGCACATGTCTTTGTCCGACCGAGTAATATTATTCTAAGTAAAGTATCATGTCGCAGTTTTGTTTGTCCGTTCAATGGATGGTATTCGCCCGAAGGCTCACATTCACCAAAACCATCACCGAATATTGTATGTGACACGGTATGAAGAGGCTCTCCACTCATCTTGAACCATCATAGTTGGATCGCACAAAATCTTTATATAAGGACATGTTGCGCCGATGCTGGACTCATCTTATTCCATTAACTCGCATCCATCATTTACATCAACTGAGCAAGAATCGAAATCAACGACATAAACGTCTCCTCCAATCCTCACATACGCACCATCATCTGTCAAACCGACAACGATCAACATGGGGTCACTATCTATAGATCTGGATCTTCGCGGTCTCACCCCTGCTCCAGTTACACCATTCAAGCCCAACGGAGACATCGATTACCCCGCCATCCAACGCATCGGTTCCTGGCTAGGCAGCATTGAAGGCGTCAAGGGCTTGGTTGTCCTTGGCCACGCCGGCGAAGGCACCTTTTTGACTCAAGATGAGCAAGCTGATGTGATTCGCGCCTTTGTCAAGTCAACAAATGGCCGTGTTCCTGTCATCGCGGGAATCACAGCTGAGGGAACCAAGGTTGCGGCTCTCGAGGCCCAGCGTGCCAAAGCTGCCGGCGCTGCAGCTGGTCTCCTCTACCCATCCCATGGCTGGCTACGCTTTGGTTACCAGGAAGGCGCACCACAGGACCGCTACAAGGTCGTCTATGAAGAGAGCGGCCTCCCCTTGATTCTATTTCAATACCCGGACGTCACGAAGGCAACTTATAATCTTCAGACCTTGCTCGATATTAGTGCACAGCCTGGTGTGTTTGCCATGAAGAACGGCGTCCGTAACATGCGCCGCTGGGACGTCGAGATCCCTATCATCCGCCGGGAGCGTCCGGAACTCCAGATCCTCTCTTGCCATGACGAATATCTCCTCCATACTGCCTTTGATGTAGACGGTTTCCTCGTTGGCTATGGCACCATTGCCCCAGAACCCCTACTTGAGTTGCTTGCGGCTGGCAAAGCGAAAGATTACAAGACGGCCCGCGGAGTTCATGACCGTCTTTTACCGTTAACCAGAGCTGTCTACCACCGTGGTTCGCACATGGAGGGCACCGTAGCATTAAAGCACTCTTTGATTGCTCGTGGTATTCTAGACAATGCTACTGTGCGGTCATCGCTACTGCCTCTTGAGAAGGGTGCAGACAAGGAGATATATGATGCAATGAGCTCAACAGGACTACCAAAGGCCCCTAAAATATATCAGGTATAGATATAAGGGACCTTCCTACTTTAAGGATTGGAAAGAGCAGGGATATATAAGATTGTAAATAGTATAACAATATTGAAAATTAGCATCGCTCACAACTTTGACTTCAATCATCTCGAAATCTATGCACACATCGATATCTCCCATTTTGGCATTGGTTGTGTTCTGTAACTACTACACCCAACGTCTAACACCAACTAAACACGTCGAAAAGACTATTGGGGCCTTTCATCTATGTCACCAAAACTGCTGCACGGCTCGACGAAAGGAGGCGCTACGCTTGTGTCAGGGTGATGAACTGCGGGGGAAGCTGTGGGTGCGCGTCGAGAAGGAGGGGGTCGGTGGTGAAATAGTGACAGCGTTATGGGTTTGCTTGTAACCAGTTTAGTCTAACCACAAGGAGCCAATTACGATCCAAATCTCTGGTTCCGAGCTATGCGACATGGCCGTTTACAGGCCATCGCCGTTGTCTGAAAATCCGCGATGGTAGTTGATGCATCCTCTACTGAAGGAGCTGGGAGCGAGAGTTCAGGTGGATCCACTAGGAACGAACCTCGGTAACACAACCAATATGGCGGACACCGAGACTTCAACTGGCGTTCAATTCCTGCTGGCTATCATTGTTGTTGATCTGGACCCGATACGTTCTCTCAACCCTGATATCCTCCGCGAGCGACATGTCTTCAGAGCTCTTGTCCCCATCGTGATTCTGCGTGCGGTTGGCGTTGGAAACGGTGGTTTCACTTGCGACGTTTTGTCTGAAGCCATCGAGTTGGAACGCATCCTTTGATGGGACCTTAGAGTCGCCGGTGTGTCGCAGATACGAATTTCGCGAGTCCTTTGACGTGTATCCTAGCTGGCGGCGAAAGAGACTGATCAATGGCTTTAGAGTTGGCGTGGAGCCGCAAACGATGACAAGGAAGAACTCTGCAGTAACCCATGAGAATATATCGTAAGTAGCCCAAGTGAAATCTGTACGGTTGCCAAGCTCGGAGAGGTATGAGGTCTTAATTCCAGAGCATATTGCAGTGCTATAAGATAGATTAGCGGCCATTCCCCGTTAAGGATTGCAATCGAGTAATTCAAACAGTATATTCAGGGCAAAGACAATTGTCAACGTCATCTTCTCTTGGAAGCCCATCTGAAGAGTCCAAAAAATTGTTGCAGGAATAAAGGATAAGCTAGCGTCGACGAACGTGTTGTATGCTACAGTCATATTAGCTTTAGAACCCTCTCTGCTTTGTAGGATAAAACTCGACGCACCTCCAGTGAAAATGCCAAAGCTAGCCATGACGGTAGGTTTTATACAAGTGCCCTCGATCCTAGAATCCCATAGAGCAGCCGCTGGGCGACATTGCGCGAAGGTAAGAATCGAACATGAAACGCTAACACAAAGAACTAATACAATGCAGAACGTCCAGAGATAGATCTTCTGCCACGCTCGTTGTTTGTCCCTCATGATTGTGAGAATCAAGGCTGAAACAGAAACCTTGCCTGCCCCGATGCCCATGATACCGAAGATTTGCGACGTCCAGTTTAGCAACTGGACTTGCGCCACAATGTCTGGTCCGAGGGCTCCTACATCGGCCATATGTCTTGCCCCGCCTTTCAGACAAAGAATTGTAAGAGAAATGGTCCAGCCGAAGAAACACATCTGTCTGGGTCAGCAATTGAGACTTTGTGGTGAGGGTAGGCGACCATCGCGATGAACATAAAAAGGTCATCATAGCCGATGATGGATTTTCGTGCGCGGAGGTAAAACCTCAGAACAACCGTAATGCAGGCCAAAATTGTCATAACCCACATGAGGGCCATCAATCGTACGCCACGATCTGGCACAGATCCTGTCGAAGCCGCCATCTCATCCATTGACTGTAGCACAGAGTTGAGGCAGAAGAAGGTAACAATAGGGGAACTTTAACAATGGAACTGAACAATTACTCATGTCGCCAGCAACTGAGACCAGCACAGCTATTCTTTAGCGGGACTTCCGCAAGGATCGGCGAAACTAGTGTTGTAGATCCAGTGGATCCAAGTGATAATCTCGCTTCGGCCCATTCCTGACACTTCGCAGTGGGGCCAGGGACTGGGGTATCAGCGTGGCATTGAATCCCCTTGACCGGAACCCGGAAACGTGTCTCCCGCCTAGATATAGTGGGTACAGGTGCTATGCCCCTCCTCCAACAGATGTATTTAGATGCAGGTTGGTCTCAAGCTACCTCCTGAACTTCTGTAAATCTTTACTCGTACCGTTGCGGAAGGAAGATCTACTACCAAATATTGCTGTAAGACGCTATCGAAGCTCGGACGGATCAAAATGGATCCTATTGCAAACCCAGATCTCCTCATCCAGCAGCTTAAGGCGCTGATTGCGAACCCGGAAGCCTTTTCCGCTCAGGAGACAGAGATCATTCAATTGAGTCGCCAAGCTGCCGTTGCGTTGGAGGGTCCCTTCGAGACATTCCAACGACTAGCATACTCGGTTTGATTCACTGTCCGGCAATCTTTCATTAACTTATGCATTTCAGGCCCTTGCCCTTGTCACAGCTCGCGTCGCACAGGAACACAACATATTCCAGACTTTAGTCGCGAACAAGGATGAGCCAACCAGCGTCGCCGTCTTGGCAGAGAAAACGAAGATCAACCCTGTCATTCTCGCCATCCTCCTCGACTATCTATCGACCCAGTTCATGGTAGAGGAGGCCTCACCACAGCACTACAAGGCCACCAAGCTCTCCAACATCCTAGTTTCACCCCTTTTTATCGACGGTGTCCTTCACTTGTACCCGCGCCCTCCAAACACCAACATTTGCGTTTCCATCTAATCCCCTGTCTTAGCCATGATAATTGCCTTCCCGCTTTCAACGCTCTGAACTATTCTCTCGCGCACCCAACTGACTCACGGACCCCGTTCGAGATTGGCCATAACAGTCCCGTTGATTTCTACTCTTATCTCGAGTCTCACCCGGTCCAGGGCGCCGCATTCCATAGGTTTATGGAGGCCCAGTTCGCATCGCTCCCCACTTGGCTCGATGTCTTCCCGTTCGAATCTGAGTGCAGCGCTTCTGCTACCCCTGAGACCCCAATATTCGTTGATGTAGGCGGCGGCAATGGCCAGCAATGCGTGGCGCTCCAAAAGAAGTATCCAGCTCTCCAGGGCCGCATCGTCCTTCAGGACCGGCCGGCCGTTCTCGAAAAGGCAATCACCCCTGACAACGTCGAGAGAATGCCGTATGACTATCTGCTTGAGCAGCCAGTTAAAGGTGCGTCTTAATTACCTTCTCTATCCCTTTCAGAACGCTAGACTTTCCTCCTGTCTATCTCTTCTTACCTACATAACCTTTTCTCCTTTTCCTTTCTCACTTCTCTCATTTCTCTCCCTCGTTTCTTTCCCCGCCTTTCCACCCCCCCCATCAATCTAATCTACCCCTAGGCGCCCGCGCCTACTACTTCCGCCAGATTTTCCACAACCACAATGACGAGACCTGCCATCGCATCCTCGCCGCCCACCTCCCCGCCCTCTCTCCTTCCTCTGTTATCCTCATCGACGACAAGGTCCTCCCCGACGCAAAGCCGGCAAAGGGGAGCATAGAGTACACCGCCGGCCTCAGCCTCGCTATGCTGTCCATGTTCAACGCACTTGAGCGCCGCGAGGGGCAGTGGCGCACGCTGCTAGCGGATGCAGGGCTAGAGATTAGGGAGATTAAACGCTTCACTGATTTTGGGGACTCGGTTATCGTAGCGGGGAGGAAGGCGTAGAGGGGATGTGTACTGCTGTATTGGGAGGTTAGACTCGATGCGTCCTCTAGACCAGATGAAGTTGTATAAAGGATCCCCCATTTATCTGTAGAAATCCCGTTTTGAACAAGCAGTCCATCCTTAACAGCGACGAGCAGGACAAACTCATACCATTAGCCAGTCTAGAATTCCGACTAGCAACTAAAGACAAGGATCTATCCAATAAACCCCCCCCAAGGTAAGGCAAATTCCAACATCTCAGGCGGGACATACGGAATATCCATCTTCACCTGCACCCCAGCCCTCTCAAACTCATCCCTCAGCTCCGTCTGATTGCTCAACCACTCAGACCTCGGTAACCAATGCTTAAATGCAGTTGACGCACCAATCTCAACTGTTGTTAAACCCTCGTACAACCCACTAGACTTCCCTCTCGCAAGCGCAAAAAGCGCTGGAATCAAAGTAAAGCTCGGAGCCCAGATTGTTAAACTCTGAATCCTAGTCGGGAGGAGTTGCGCAACAAACTGATCCATGTCCGAACTCCTGGTCTTGAGTGTCCAAGCTTGGAACATCCCTTCAAATGAACGTCCGTCGACTCTTAGGATTTTTAAGTCGGTGAATTCCAATAAAGAAGAGACGCTATTCGCTGTTGGATTGCCCAGTGGGATATCAAGAATAGACTCGAACGTGATTTCCTGGATTGTTCTTCTAACATGAACCAAGGCATCCCAAATATTAACAACAGACCATCCCTCATGGCTCTCGTCATAGCCACTCGAGGTACCCCAATTCAGCTCAAAGCTTTGTAGCGATTCACAGCTCCTTATTATCGAAGTAACGAAAAACATCCCTGACGAGCTCTGGCTAAGGTTCAATGTCTTCAGCGATTTCATTTTAGGTACCCTACAATTCCCCCGGTGCTCCCAGAATCTCTCGAGTGTTGGAAGGGAGAGATGTTCTAGATTGGAGCTTGCCTCGAGCAAAGGAGCGATCTCGTTATAGGCAATCGCCCATTGGTCGCCGGAAATGTAGTAGTAGTCGATTGATAAACGCTTCAGGCGCGGGAATGTGATTTTAGGGGACGCCTTGGAGAACGAAGGCAAGAGCGCAAGGTCCCATTCCTCATTTACAGGGAGGGAGAGGCTTTCGAGGTTGCAGCTGGCGTAGGCAATCACTGTCTGTATAGGAATGGTGCGATCTGTTCCCTCGATGTGCCAATCCTTGGGGGGGAGGGGGAGACCGAGACTGGTGACGCATGTGTCGATGAAGTCCTTGTCAGTGATGGTTAGGTCCGTAGCGTCTGGTGGGTAACGGAAAGATAAATGGGTGACGGCTGCTGCGAGGTCAGGGCGGGATGCAATAGCGCGGAGGAACTTGACAAAGTGGGATATGGGTTGTTCGTTGTAGGTATAGGAGCGGAAAAGCATAGGTTGGAAGAGCTCCTTGAACCCTTTGCACGTTTGGGTAAGCTGGGACAAGGTCCATTGATAACGCACACCACGCACGCCATTAGCGGGACAAAGATGTGACACTATCTGAGTAACAAGTTCATGTGGGAGATCAGTGAGGCTCAGTGGTCGCTCCATTGAAATTGAGCTGTATTGAGATTAAGTAGGTGAGGCTAGATAAGGGGTGTCGATCCTTTTCTTTTTGTCGTTCGCCCCGTCAGAGGACGTGGAATTTATAAGGTAGATAATTTTTGGTAGCATCGTTCTACACCTGAAGGCAACCAGAATTCGCTTAAGTATAATGCCTATAGCCAACAGCCTATATAGTAGTAGGCAGGGTATTTATAGTCATCAATAGCCTCTCAAAATCAGCGTCTCCCGTCTCCTAGCGTCAAAATGGTGGAAGTAAAGGAGTCAGTGCAGAGCCGATACACAGCCAACAAGTATCTTCTTAGTAGAACTAGGCGAGTAGAGGACTTTGTTGGATGTACACCGCGTGCTTGCGTGCAATAACTTCACCCACCGCTCAGCTCACCCTTGCTCGCCGAGCGGAACAACTAGGTGATCGTGAAGGCATCAAAATTGTGAGGGCGGCGTCGCTCACTGACTAGGCTAAATGGCGCCAATTTAACTATAATACCTTTCCGCCTTATAGGCTTGGCGATCGGCGGAGGCTATAATACACGTGCTTCCATGTCTAAACTAACAAGGCTGCATTAGAATTCTATTTCTTGCCCTCATCGCCGATGTCCGAGGTAGAAGAAATATTAGTGAACATATCTATGACCGGATGATAGATGTCTGTCTATTGAGCTCGAGCTTTCGAGTAGACCTCCATATATATAAAATCGAAATGGTTTTCGTTAGTTTGTCCTGAGACTCTGTTATCCCGACGCTATTTTTTATCAAGAGTTGAAGTGGTTAAAATTAATAACGTATTTCACAAGCGAATGGCCCACACAAGCAAGTGGCCTACGAAAACGCCAAA
>JPJV01000426.1:0-16981 GCA_000750745.1 Pseudogymnoascus sp. VKM F-4281 (FW-2241)
GCTCCTTGCCAAGAACCTTCTCTTGTAGCTGAAGCGTCTGTCGGAATAATACCTCGGTCTCGTCGGACTTGCCCTGATTTCCAAGAACTGCTCCAAGGTCGTTCATGCTGAATAGTGTATCAGGGTGCTCCTTGCCAAGAACCTTCTCTTGTAGCTGAAGCGTCTGTCGGAATAATACCTCGGTCTCGTCGGACTTGCCCTGATTTCCAAGAACTGCTCCAAGGTCGTTCATGCTGAATAGTGTATCAGGGTGCTCCTTGCCAAGAACCTTCTCTTGTAGCTGAAGCGTCTGTCGGAATAATACCTCAGCCTCGTCGTTCTTGCCCTGTTTTCTAAGAGCTACTCCAAGGTTGCTCATGCTTAATAGTGTATCAGGGTGCTCCTTGCCAAGAACCCCCTCTTGTAGCTGAAGCGTATGTCGGTGCATTTGTTCAGAAAGAGCATATAGACCTTGACTACTAAAAAACGTTCCAAAATTGGAAGCAGCGTTCTGCAATTCAACCCCTTCAGGAGCATCCTGGAGGAGTGTGTATTTGCGCTCGTTTTGTAGAACTACCTCTAAGTGAGACAATAAAGTTTGTTTTGTGCTTAAAGTGATGTTCTTATTGTCCGGACTTTGGAGGAAGGCTGAAAGCAGTAGAATAGCTTCTACAGCATGTGCACGTCGAGAATCTAATTCGACCCGAAACTTAACCCAATCTTGAATAAGGGGATGCAGTGAAAATGTCGTTTCATTCGTTCCGATGTGCAAGTTTTGAAGTAGTGAGAGTTTTCGAAGTTCTGTCAGTATGTTTTGGGCTTTATACTTGTCCCAGGCACCATCTGTCACACAGGACACTAGCCAATCAATATTTTCAGAGCCGTAGCATCCAAAGAGATCATCAGACACTTCTTTGCTGTCTAGAAATGCCGCAAGAGTAAGGATATGGATTTTATCTTTCTTCGCCGTTGGAGTTCCAGTAATGAGTTGTACTGACAGCTCCCAAGTGGTGAACACACTAAGCTTGGTCATAGCCTCTGAATCCGCCTTTAACTTTCGTTGGTAATCCCAGAGTTCGGGTATCTCGCTAAGCACTTTTTCTTTGCGCTCGGTATAGTGTGTCATATAAAGACAAAGGTCAAGGGCGCCGGCCTTGATGTAAGCGCCTGCCTGGTCGATGGCAAGCGCATGATAACCAAGTCGCTTGACGATATTCGCCCCTTCTTGGACGTTCTCATCAGACCTCTCAACATTGCTTCTCCTGAGCAAGAGATCCAATGCTTCTTGATTCAACATGGACGTCACGTCGATGCTTTGGCCCATATCTTTTACTCCAGTGTGACGAGTTGTGAAGAGAATCGAAGCGCGCCCACTCCGTGGGAAATACGGCTTGATGTTTTCATCGCCAAAGGCGCTTGGATCATCAAAATTGTCAAAAACAAGCAGCCAGTAGATATTCCATGTTTCTATTGCGTTGAGAACGAATTGACGATTGCCTTTGGTGTCGGCGATATCGAAACTTGGCTTGGATAGTTTATGCGCAGCGTCGGCAAAAGACTGTGCCATGCTTGTTGGGGAGCTTGCGTCGAACCAAAATATCGCAGAAAACCATTTCTCATTCTGTCCTTGTCGACAGTATTCTAGTGCAGCCTGGGTCTTGCCGCAACCACCCATACCATGTAGGACAGCGATCGTTGGTGCTGAGTTATCTTCCCTGCTTTTAAAGTGCTTCTGGATAGCCTCTACAAAACCTTTTCGGATGACATAGTGCGTGACTTGATGCGACGGATATAGAAAGTAAGAAGGGTTATCATCAGCAGGCGCGGGAACTGCTCCGTCTGTTTGATAGTGAGTAAATATATATCAAAGAAATCTTGCTATGTACCTAGCCGACCAAGAGGGAACGCCTTTGAAGACTTCCCTACCAATGCATCTACAATCACATCTATCCCTTTGCTGACTGTATCATTCTCAAGATATTCCATAGTATGCGTTTTAACGTCGCCAAGTTTGTCCCACTCCGCTAGTGAAATCTTTTGAAGTCCTTGTTCTACGTTCAGACGGTGGTAGAGTCCGGGCCAGTTCTTAAGTCGAGACTTCATTACTGAAGCTTCGTGCTCAGTGTCAGTGGCAATACTTGCCAAAACCTTAACAAGTTCCAATGGAAATAAATTCTGAATGACACTTGAGTCCTTGAGGCCGGCAACCATTGGTTTTCCTGTTCCAATGCTAACGATGCAAGCCACCCCTCTCTCAGGGCCAAATTCCTTGGTGGCTTCTTCAACAAGATACCGCACGGGATTGTTACACCCCATGCCCGCATCAATGAATTCCTCTTGTAAACCTGCATCTCCAATGCGTATACGCTTGAAGAAAATGGGAGCCGCAGATGTCGCGCGAGCGGCTTCCCAGATGGCGCAGTTGTAACCAGGGTTTTTATCTGCTGACCATGTCCGGAACAGTCTTGGTTGCTTGTTGATGTGCTTTGCTGGAACAGCGCAAACGAATCTAAATAGGGTTAGTGGACGCTTCGATGGCCGTAATAGAAACTTACGTACGTCTTGCATGACACGGTTTCTGTCATAAACATCCTAGCCTCTGCATTCCCTGTGCCTAGTTTAGACTCGATGGTTTTTTTAATTGCCATTTCCAAGTTAGTGGCTTTGAAGGTGCCATCTTGTACCCAATACTTCTTTTCCGAGAAGACGTTCTTAGCCAGAACTCGGTAACTGTCAATAGCTTCAGGAACAGATAATCGGAGGCGGCCGAGAAGAATTGCTATAAGTCTATACCAATTTTAAGACAACTCACGACTGCGGATAGACTTACTCACCCGCCAGTGCTTGTTCCACAGATCATATCGAAGTAGTCAGCCGGTAGTGGTTCTTTCACTTTTACAATCCGGCCAACGCGGTGCATGATCTCCTCTAGTATTACAAGCTCTGAAATGCCTCTGATTCCGCCTCCATCTAAAGAGAGGAGGCAAAGAGGCCGGTCCATTGATTCCGGTGGTGAAGTCGGCTCCATGTTGGCAAGGCTGGGTGCAAAGAACTGCAAAAATGATGTGTTTTTTTTAACAAGAACCTCAATCCATCACTTTAATACTCTCTTTACCGTGTCTCTCGTCGCAGAATGTGTATCGCAGATGAATGAAACGACAAACAGGAGGGACTACAGGTCGACGAAAGGAAGTCCAGCTGCTGCGCCTTGATCCTACCGAGTTTGTTTGACCAGGTTCAAAAGGCAGCGCTTAATCTACGAATCAGCCACTGCAGAGCATGGCAGAGCCTTGGCGGTTTGCATGAACACAACAGCCCAGGCAAACATCCATAGTTGCACAGCACCGGCTCAACCATATACTGGACCTGTTCACGAATTGAATGGTTATTTGACGGTTGGGGAATTATCAATTTCCCTCGGTAGCCTCATGGTCCGTAGATGCCGTATATGTATGCGCAAGTCTCGTTAAATCCACCAGCAAACACCATGTGGCGAATATGATATCTGCCAAACGGCATCTGTTGGCTCTCCCAAGTTAATCCTTGCCTCGCAGTTACCAAAAAAAAAATCGAGGGTTCCAAAAGCCGGCATCCAAAAGCAAACACCGCGGCTAGGCGGATGGATAGCGGGAAAGTGAGACGCTAGTCCCCGCAGTCCTAAATTAGCGTTAGATCCTGACACATTACTGTATCTTGGGCCTGGATTACGTGAACACAATTACCCGATGTGGTAGGCGCTACTGAGAAGGTTAGTTTATGATATTGGGTTGTGGAGACCTAATATCCCCAAATGTGGCCTATGCAGCACATTAAGACTGTTGTGTGTGATATAAGACCGATTGTCGCTGTGGGATTGGATGGTTCAAAGTATTAGAAGTACATGATATACATTTAAACTAAAGAGAGAAATATCTTGACATCACCTCGATAAGGTCTACCAGCGTGCCAAGAGCACCTAATTTACGTGCGTGGCGATTGCCCTTCGATCAGGGCGATGAGCCATACGGGGTTTGGATCAGGAGCTAATATTCGACCGACAACTAAGATCGATGACTGATCCGTCGGCGACTGCTTCGTGGTTTCCGGCGCTCCGTATGATATCTGGGTGGTATGGTGACGTAAATAGGATTTAGACCTATGGAGTCGGTATATATAAAGTAGTCCTGCTGGTATGGTATCTATAAATCAAACCGATCAATTCGAATCAGTTTTTATTCCAAAACTTCAAAATCAACCGACGCGTGAAATTCTCACATCTCAAAATCAAACATAATGTCAACTCCCATTACCAAAATCACCGGCGGCTGTCTCTGCAAAGCCGTCAGATACGAGGTCAACTTCCCAGAGGATCACGATTTCAAAGCCAACGTAAGAACCCCTTGAGTCTGCCAATTCTCATCTCGTCCTTCTCAGAACTTCCTCAAACTTCTTCGTTTCCTATTCTCCAGCTCACACCTCCGCAGTCAGTAGCCTGCTTCTGCTCCCTCTGCCGCAAACAATCTGGAGCCATCGTCGTGCACGTCCACATCCTCCCCCGCAGCAGCTTCGCCTGGACTTCTCCCTCTGCCACCCCCGCCGCTCCACTCGCCAACTACGAAGTCATCAAAGATAACCTGCGCTGGTTTTGCACGGCGTGCGGCTCGTATCTCGCGTGGGAGGGTAACGGGATCATCGAGATTACGGCGGGTTCGGTGGATGAGGAGTGCCTCGTTGGGAAGAAGGATGGTGAGGGGAATGTGATCGAGAAGGGGGTTGGAGAGCAGTTGTGCCATCCGGAGGGGGCGGTGACGTGGGTTAATAATTCGCTAGGGCCTGTGACGGAGGGGATTAAGGGAACGAGGTGGAAGTTCTCTGTTGCTCATGGGGTGAGAGGATAAGGGGTTGGGATGCACATAAGGTGCGGATATGAGTAATGAGGGCACAACGGCGACAAATTGCAAGATGTTATAAAGTTCTTTATATAAGGTATAAAAGTAATCTACGCGATTTTCCCCCAACTCCCGTGACACCGTGATACGGACCATTATTTCCCCGCACCAAGTGGCTGAACACGTCGTCGAGCATACGCGACCCCGCCAAGTGAATGACTAACATTTCGTCGTGGGATGTCCATGAACAACTTGGCTTATTATTGCAGTTGCGCGTCATCCTTAAATACTTTTTTTATATTTCTTTTCAAGAACCAAGCATACTCCCAAAAAGGCGCTCTGTCGAATCGACTAGAAATAGAACGATGCAGGAAAAGTTGCCAATCAAGGCCGCGGGCGGCTGCCTCTGCGGCGCAATCAGATATAGCGTTGTCTTCCCCCCAGGCCACGATTTTGCCATGAATGTACGTCTTCGTTTATTTCCAATGCGCCAGGCTCACCTATTTATGCTTCGGTTTCCCAATTTCAATTCCCTATCTAAAATAACTCCTCGCTGACCCCATCCCAGTCAACCAAATGCCTCTGCACCGCCTGCCGCAAGCAATCCGGCGCCATGATGCTGCACCTCCATACCCTCCCTCTCTCCTCCTTCTCCTGCGTGGCCCCCGCCTCCGAGCTAGGCGATTACAGCCGTTCGCCAGGCTATCACCGCCTCTTTTGCAAGCGCTGCGGCTCCTTCATCGCCTGGCGCCAGGATCCGCGCCTGTGCGGCGATGTGCACGGGCTGGCTGATATTGGGGGGTCGCGCGCCACACGCCAGGCACTGGATGGGATGATTGACTGCGCGCCCGCGCATGAAGAAGGCGAGGTTGAGATATGCGTTGGCACTCTGGATGAGGAGTTCCTGGTTGGGCGCCGCGGGCCGGGCGGGAAGGTGATTCCAGGGACGGGATATGGGCATTTGCTGGGACACCCCGAGGGAAGGATTCTTTGGGCTGAAAATGATATTGTGGGAGTCACAGATCTGCTGACAGGGGTGAGGTATGAGAATAACAGTGCCAATGAAATCAGAATCAAAGAGCACTGATCAAATGGGCTTGGTGGGCCAGGAGGGCTTGGAGGAAACGGAAAAAGGAAGGGTGGTTAAGTAATGGCTAACTGTGTGAGGGCTTCAGATGCAGATGGCCACTCTGGTGTATATATCACCGTAGACTCTATCTCAGAGACACCCGAACCGCGTCTCCGCGTTTCACCATCACTTTCACGAAGGCGCAAATCGGCGAAGGCGGCGCCACGCGCACTTGCCGACATCGGACGTGCAGCGGGGGCGGCCGAGGCCTAGTCCACAGCTACTTTGCAGCAGGTGCAGCTAGATTGGCAGATAGGGCCAGGCACACCGCTCTCAACGGGGCATGGGGGTGTGGAGTCACCGCTATAGTGCTGGGACGGGAAAAAGGGGGGGGGTGCACGAGGGGATTGTGTCAGCAACGGTCCGACTGGACAATCCAGCACTACGCTACGTGCTGCATAACACATGGGTGAGAGATTCAATCCATGCGAATGCCGAAGGTGGTATGCGGAGCGAGGTTGCAGCATTTACTCCGATCACAAGTCACGTTACAGCATTGAGTCACAGAAAAACTGACTAGCGTAACTTTCTCGAATTCATAACATCTACACGCCGCTAGGGCAACATAAGGAAAATCCAAAGACAGCGTATATATTGTTACATGTGCCGCACAAACCCTCTAACTGAAATCCTTCACCTCCTCGTCTTCCTCCAGCATCTGCCGGAAGCTGAACGGCTCGAATGCAATCCCGTCACCCATGAAGTGCTTGCTCATCGCCTCAACCCAGTGCAAACGCAGCGAATGCAGCATAGCGCTCGTGCCCTCCATGACGACGAGCACGCATACGCTGAGGAAGAACCACATGTAAAATGCTATGACAAGGGTGATCACTCCACTGATGCCGGTCGAGTTCAATCCGTTGTTAAGGGTCATAGACCACAAAACAAGGGAAAGCTGTTGATGCGCCAGCGAGAGCGCCCAGAGACGCAGGTAGGACGCCGTATGGGAGACGCAGTTGAGACAGAATTCTAGTCTTTGTTAAAAGTGAACGGATAAAAAAAAGGGAGGGTTGCTTACCAATAGTGTGGATAACTTGGTGGATCATGACTTCGCCAAACTCAAACTCCTCGTGGCCTTCGCCTTCATTGTCAATGCCCTGAGTAATCATATCGATACCCTCCGTCTCGCTAGAAATGCTGGCACGACTGAAGCTGCGACGGTCATCATCATCTCCATCGAGAGCACTGATGCGCGACGTCTCACCAATCCCGCGGTAACCCTTGGCGCGGGCCTGGTTGTTTTCCCAGCGCAGATAGAAGGGCTTGAGAAAGAGAAGGATGGGGACCTGGATAATAGCAATGACGACGAGGAAGTTCTGTATAATCTTTTGATACGTCCCATCACCGTATAATGGTACATCAATAGTTCCGGGTTGGAGGAACATGTAGATCAGCATATTCAAGAGTCCAGGTGGGTTCCTGTGGTTAGGCGGTTGCACGTCAATTGGCCAGCCCTCGGGAGCCATCGGGTACCAATCCGTTGACCACTTGTAGATAATAGTGAAGACAAGGTATCCGAAGATGGATTGGAAGAAGATCATGCCTGGGATGAAATTGCCCCAAATATCGATCGGGGACTTGAAGCGACGAGCGTTGATATAGGAGAGGCACAATGAGTAGGTCATGTGGCACCAACCCATGATGATACTGAGCTTCATCTTATAACTATTCGCGAAGAGAAGTTCATTCTCAGCGCCATGCCACATCCAGTCAAGACCAAATGGGTATCGTTGAGTGGTCAGCTTCGCCACAACTGTGTCCCCAGTTTTAAAGTCGTCAGGCCATTCCCAAGCAGATTGGAAGAGGGACATCGATCGCGAAAAGATATCGTTGTATATGAGACCAGTGTACATGGAGAAGATTCCCATCATGAGCATAATATAGCGGCCATAGTAGGCCATTGTGAAGAGTTCGTCTCGAACCTTCTTCAGTGGCTTTTCCCAGTAGATCATGGCAGCTGCCGCGCAGAACATGATAAAGCCATGTCCAAGATCACCGAACATGACTGCAAAGAGGAACGGGAAAGTGACGATGGTAGGCAGGCCAGGGTTGACTTCGTGGTATTTCGAAGTGCCGTAGGCGTTGATAATGGTCTGGAAGCCTTCTGTGAATCGGTTCGTCTTTTGGAGAGTCGGTGGTGTCTTATTTGTCCGGATCTCATTGATGATAGATGGCACAGTTAGACCGGCCCGGTTGTTGACGTCTTGAAGGGCGGCCTTGATCTGCGGAAGAGAGTTTGACGGGCACCAGGCTTCTGCAATAAGAGTCTTCCTCGCATGGTCATAGGATAAGAGGTTGAGCGTCTCATAAACAGCCTTCTCCTTCTTGATGATCACTATCCAAGCGGCCAAGCTGCGAGCGATCTGTGTCAACTCGGCATCAAGGGTCTGCTTGGTGTTTCGCAGGACACTGCCAAGATCACCAAGTCGAGTGTTGACTTCGTGGATCTGGT
Source organism: Pseudogymnoascus sp. VKM F-4281 (FW-2241) (assembly GCA_000750745.1). Taxonomy (NCBI): domain Eukaryota; kingdom Fungi; phylum Ascomycota; class Leotiomycetes; order Thelebolales; family Thelebolaceae; genus Pseudogymnoascus; species Pseudogymnoascus sp. VKM F-4281 (FW-2241). The sequence continues at coordinate 8,429 of JPJV01000426.1, forward strand.
CTCGGCGCAGGTCACTGTTCTCGTCCACGGCGTATAAATCGGCTCCCAGCGACTCGGAGATCTTCCGAATCTTTGCGATAATCTCCTTTCCGTGTGCAAAAATAACGAAGACATTCTTATCCACGCTTTCGTTGTTTGTTGGGTCCACGAGGGTTTCGGGGATCTCGGACTGGTTCATATATAAGTTACCACGGAGGGTACGCCACAGGATTCTCTCGAAAGCTGCGACACGTTCGCGAGGGATGACGCCGGAAACAAAGCCGATGTTCATGATCGAAAGGGTCCGCTCGCCAGCGTCGCCATTCTGCGGGTGCTGCTCGACATCCTGGAGTAGGGGCGCATCATCGTCCTGGTCGATAGATGTCCGGAGTTCATCAACATTACCATGCGCTCTATCGAAGAATCCTCCGGCCTCTTTCAACACCCATCTCCACTCTATCAGCTCCACCTCTCTCTTCTTCAACGTCTCGTAGCTATCGTTTAACGAGGCAACCCTCTGCTCGAGGCTTTGGCTTCGGTCGGAGAGCTCGTCGATTTCGGAGGTAGATGGCGCAGCCAGGGACTCGATGTCCAGATCTAGTTTTCGTAGGGGAATTCCAGCCTTCTCCATCTGCGAGTGAAAGTAGCCTACTTATGTCAGCGATAATCCCGCCAGAGGTCACCAGAGAACATACGAAGCTGTCGCTCGACATTGTCTAACCGCCGAATCTCCTGTGTAAAGGTACGTTGGAACGCCGATGTTTCCGAGTTAAGCTACATCCACCATCAGCATACGAGCCACACTTGTCTCCCTTGGAGATACTCACGTCGCGGAATTGAATCTGTCCAATCTCGCCCAAAGCGTTGATGACCTCCCTACCTATCTCATTGGCGACGTACAGCTGCACCATGCTCATGTCCACCGAGCGGAACATGGTATCCTTTGCTGGCGCCATAATGGCAAAGAACCTCCACAGGCCGGCTCAGAGAAAGGAGCTTGAGAAGGAAAAGGTATCTTGATGTGAGGGCGTCCTTGGAGCTTCGACCGAACACAGTGATGGTGGTATCCGTTGCAGCAACTGTAGCTACCTAGCGGATACCGGATGACTAAGCCGCCACAACCAATCAATGACACTGGCACGTGACTTACGGTATCGTCCTCCATATAATCCCAGCGGCCAGTTATCTATCATACATAGTGTCATATTCACCCAGGAGAAATCCTACTTCGTATTGTTGGTAACATATTAATTATGAAGTTAGTTCTAACAATCTAACTCTGCTCAGTTTATTTTCAACATCTATACCTAATGTAACTTGCAATAGATTTCGTCGTCACCAACTGTGTCAAGTAAACATGCTCCAGGCGCCAAACTTGCTATGAAATCCAGAACTGTATCCAGAACTGTGTGGGGTAGTACCGGGACTCATCCTTCTCAATACATCTTCGCTGCCTTGGGTCGCGCTTTAACAGCCCCTCCCTCCTTGTCGTCACCATACTTCCTCTGCCACTGCCATTCAATAAGCACAGGCAAGAAGTGTCTCATGCTGAACTCAGGCCAGTAGCAGTCTAGAAATCTAAGTTGCGTGTCTTCGTGGCATTGCCACAGCATAAAATCGCTAAGGCGGTTCACGCCGCTCGTCCGGATCAGGAGGTCCAGGGGCGGGTTTCCGGCGGTAAACAGATGCCCCTCGACGGTCGCAGCGGTGATGCTCTCTGGGTCCGGATACGTGGGCTCATCTGGATTCGGTGCATCCGAACTCTCCACAGAGTCAGGATGGAGCGTCGCGCTCGAGGATATGGAGTCATCAAGCTCGGCTCCAGGGACCTCCACCCTTGTGGGCGAGGCTTCGCGAGGAGGCGAAGAGGATGAGGATGTGAGGTTTCGGGACCGAAGTTTCTGGGCGATGCGCCTTTCGGAAAATGGGCGCTTTGGGGTAGGGAGAGGCGTGGATAGCTCGGCAACTGTGGAACGGATCGCAGTTGTGATCTCATCGCGAGAGGTATATGGGAAGCAGATATTGAGAATGGCACTAAGTCAAGTTAGCTAACTGCATATTTTCCAAAGCGGATAGGGGATAGACGAACTCTCCGTTCCCTCGTGTTATATCGACGGCGTTGTTGCAGGCCTCAAGTATATCGGGCCTGATCAGGTCTCGCTGCCCCAATATCCTGACGCTTGCTCCGTATTGGTCCAGTAGCTCTCCATGCTGTGATATTTGTGCCAGCTTGACTTTGAACAAGTCCATCAACGTATCAACCTCGTATTTCGACCTTTTAAAATTCTCGATGCTGAATGCGTAGACAGTAATAACTTTGACACCTAGTTTGTAGCAAACTTCGAGAATCTATACGCGGGTTAGCATGGCCATACCATAACTGATGGGGTATTCACCAACCTTGGCTAAAGACTCGAAGCCCAGGTTGTGTCCTTCAGCAGTCTCAATCTTGTGGCTCCGCGCAAACCGACGGTTCCCATCCATGACGAATGCAATGTGCTGTGGAACTGGCCCCTGGCGCACGGCACCTATAAGCAGCTCGCGCAGCTGGTTCATGCCCCATTCGACTGGAGGAGAGGAATAGACCCATTTCCGCAGCTGATTGAGATGCATAGACGTCATGTTGGCGACCGGATCCTGAAAACGTCGATTCAACTCAGGTCGTCCGGGACTTGGAGATGTGGAGGTTCTGGTAGAGATTGAGCATATAATTCGAAATGCGTACAGCCGGCAATCCTCTGGCGGGTTATGTTCAAAGGCGTTTATTGCGTGGTCATGGAGAGTTGTCCAAATACTTGGACATGGACTTTTGAAGTTGGCGAGGCTGGGGTTCGAGAGGCAATATGTGGCTAAGCCTTACGCATACGACGCCCACCCACCTCGGGTAAGCACGTACCCGACATCATCGACAGTGGCTTTGGTGATATGTGGCACTAAACAGCTATCTTCAGATCTCCCCCCTCCCAGCATTGCGACTTTCTCCCCATCACATATAGGGCTCAACTTCGCAAAAGCTCACCAGCAGCTTTATACCTTTGTATGCGGTCGCATTGAGCTGCGCTCGGCGACATTGCGCAGATCAGTTTCACCCACCATGCACTCCCCAGGTTTCGCTGGTGCGCCTGTTTGCCGCAGCCTCGTCCTGGGAATTATAGCCGCGTCCATCTTGGTCTCCGTCACGGATATCAAATACTACTTTTGGATCCAAGTCGACCCGCATTTTTGGAAGTATGGCCAGCTATGGCGCGCGTTCATATATCAGCTCTGCTACACCAACTCGAGCGAGGTTCTCATGGCTGCCATGACTCTGTATAGTCTGCGGGGCATCGAACGTCTCTGGGGTTCGCGCAAATTCGCCGTAAGTCCACTACTCTAATAAAGCTGCCGGTTACTTGGTAATCGCACGCATGTACATGGCTAATTCAACGCAGTCCTTCCTCGTCGTCCTCTTCCCTCTAACGGCGCTCCTCCCCCCACTCATACTGGCCCTGGTCATCCGGCCCCTCTCATTCAACAAGATCAATTATCTCCCCGCCGGCTTGACCCCCCTCATATACGCCCTTATCGCACAATACCATGCCGCTATCCCCCACACATACAAGTATCGCATCGCTGGGTCGGCCGCCCCGCAAGCCAATGCACCATCTGTCGGCCTGACCTTCTCCGACAAATCCTATACCTATCTATTGGTGGGTCAGCTTGCTCTGGCTCAGTTTCCAGGGTCATTACTCGGTGCCGTGATTGGGTGGGCAGTGGGATATCTCTGGCGGAATGAAGTCTTGCCTGGAGTCATGGTTTCCTGGCGCGTTCCAGGATGGGTGGTGGGAATTGCGCCACAAAAGCGCGGAGAGGGGTTTGAGGGGCTCAGGAGGAGGCTCGAAGAGGAGAACACAAGTGCTGCCGCAGCCACAGGCTCAGATGGCCGTCAGGGGGAGAATGTGCCTGGACGAAGGACACTGGGAAGGCAGTTAGTCGACCAATTTAGAGGCGCCTTCTAGATGACTGCAGTAGCTATAATAAATATTATCATGACAGTAAAAACCAAATGAAATCTTGCGTTGAAAGTATTGTGTTTATTTGCAAGATATTAAATATCAAAATAAAACATTTAAGTTCAATACGTTCAATAATACTATCATTAAATATAGGCTAATAAATCAAATTATCTACGCAAAAAGGCAACCAATTAGTGCAATTGAACCTTTTATAATAGTTAGATAAACATCTGTAAAGCTCACTTTATATCCTCAATATTATTTTGAGTTATTTTCATATTTGTGCTACACAGATATCTCCTCCATGGTGCTATTTACGTACGTACAGTACCTTGGAGCTACTCCATGTTGGCGCGGCATTGTTATCCGGCCGGCCCAGTAAATCCAACTTGTATGTTTGCACTGAAGTCAAACACATCTTTTGGTTGCGACCATCAGCCCTCCCCATTCCCGCCCTTTACCCTCTTGTTCCAGTGCAAAAAATTACCCTTGAGCCCATGAATTTCCATGGTGCATTATCGCTCTCCTCTATGCTTCATACTCTAAGAATAACAGAGCAGAATACATATCTCTGACCTTCGTTATTATCGACCACATCGTCGCACACAGGAGCTCCCGATAACCTCTGCCCACCAGACGTCGACCTTCATCGAAACACAACTACTAGCCACGATGAGGACGGCAAGACAAGTGCCCCCCGATACATTATCAGGTCGCAGGGCCCAGCCAGTTCGCCAGACTCGAGCAAACCCACCAAGAGCTCACAGTGGCCTCGGGCGCTCATTCGGCGCTCGCGATGCCTCTGGACGCATTTCCCCCGACGAGGAAGAACAGACCGAAATCTATCCTGCGATCACACATTTCGCCGACGCTATAACTGCACTACCTAGAGAGCTTGTCCGACACTTCACACTGCTTAAGGAAGTTGATGCGAAAATTTTTGCTCCAGAAGAGGCGCTTGTCCAGCTTGTCGAGGCGGCCCTTAACCACCCACTACCGCCACGATCACAATCTACAGACAGACTACAGATAACAGACTCAACTCCAACGCCTGGCAGTGGCCCTATGAGCGTTAATGACTCAATTGCAAATGGCCGAAATACTTCCATGGTCGATGACACTGACAACCCAGATCGCGCGACTGGCGTTTATGACGCAGACAATCTCCCTCGCCGCCAGCTCTTCCGACAATGCGCCTACACAATGCAAGAGATGCTAGTATCCCTTGACGAAAAGAACCACGTCATCTCCACTGCGACCGAATCTCTCGATAAGCACCTTGCGAGGCTAACCGACTGCCTCCCATTTGTCGAAAATGAGATTAGCGAAGAGGCGCGACACGGCAACACAAAGCATTGGGCATACACCGAGAACAGAGTCGTCACGAAGCCGAACGAGAGGTCAAGGCGTGAGAATGCAAATGTCAACCATCTCACAAATGCCGCCGCTGCAGCTGCGGCCGAAGAAGCGGCTGCCCGCAGCGATGCGAGGAAGCAGGCGATGCTTGCGAAGAAAGGTCGCGCACAGCTTGCCGAGTCGGACTTCGATGACAACACAGATCACCGCAAGGACAGTAATAAGAGGCCCCATGGCAATACAAAGAAGGGTAGACCGGCCGACACGTCGAATTCTGCCGCCACAACGAATGGTGGTGGGGCGCACGGCAATCCACCTTCGAAGAGGCGCAAGGTCGACAAGGGACCGAATGGAGGTGCAGTTATGGAACGATCAATTAGTAGCGTCTATGCGAGCAATGGAGTTGGCCCCAAGGGTAAAGCCAACAGCCCCCGCGTTACACCACTTCCCGACTCGAAGAAGCGATCGAAGGCGGCGGCAACTACGAATGGCCAACCAAGGAAAAGGTATGTCACCCCATGGAATGCGATAACTTACATGCTAATATTGATCGCTTAGGACTGCTGCGACGAACAATGTCATGTCACCCAGGCTTGCGTCTTCTCCTGTCCGCAACTCAGTGCAAGAAATCAAGAACAACCGAATCTCCCCCCCGCCACCCAATGGCAGACCCACGGCGATGCGAGCGAGACAGAATTCCATACAAAACGTCGTGGACTCCTCTCGCCCGCGCGCATCCTCATCCGCATCAAACAAACCCAATAGAATAAACACCGTGCCAGACCTTACCAGCGCAGCCAGCGCCACCGGCCGCCCCACCGCCGAAATTAAAGCAACCATGAAGGAAACCGCCGCGAACACAAAGGGCGAGCACGTCCTTGAAGATGCCGACCCGAGCGACCCCGCCATGCGTGGCGCCCTCCTCGTCGGCCCCCGCAAAGACGGGCCACTTAAGCACGAGGACCTCGAGCCCGCCGCCGACGCAGCACAGACTGTACAGACCGCCACAGCACCACCCGTGATGACCAAGAGCGGGCGCGCCAGCAAGCCATCCACGCCTGCTATGCCGACCTTCGCCGAGCCCGTGCGCGCGGGTAGTAGGCGCAACACCGTTGATGGCGGGGCGGCGAAGCGGTCACATAAGAAGGGTGCGGGACAGGCGGCGCAGCAGCTTGTTGCAGCGCAGCCTGCTGAGGATGATGCGGCGAATAGTGTGATGGGTGACGCCGAGGATGATGATGAGGCGGAGGTGGATGCTAATGAGCTGCGGTACTGCTACTGCAATGGCGTCAGCTATGGGGAGATGGTGGCGTGTGATAATGATGCGTGTGAGAAGGAGTGGTTCCATATGGAATGTGCGGGACTGAAGGTCGCGCCGAAGAATGGTGAGTTTCTCCTCTTATTCCCTGTCCGAGTTATGGCGATGGCGACGGCGACGGCTTGCTAACACGAACGGCAGCAAAATGGTATTGCGACGACTGTAAGGAGAATATGAAGGGCCGGCGTTTTAATGGGCGTTAGGCTGGTGACATAGATCCCAGACCCTTTTCTTCAACGATATGGATCAGACACGGCGTTTTGTTTTTGCCACGGAACCAGGCCGGCCGGCTCTTCTCTCTGGCGCTTATACGGCGAAACACACACGGTATATAGGGACGGGAGGTTCGCCATGAAAAATAGGGAAACCTGGATACCTTTAGTGTTGATAGTAGTGTTTCTTTTTTCTTTTTTTGTCTTTTTTTTGGGAACCCCCATCCAGCGCCGACGCAAAGTTTCCGTGGGACAGGATATAACGAGAGTAACGTAAATAAGTTTTCTGCACAACCAACAAACACAGACAGACAAAATACATAATGACCAGATCACATCCTCTTATGCTTGAAAATTGACTGCTGCCTCCTCTTCCGCCACATCCCGCATCGCCAAGCTCACTGTCAGCCAGCCGCCCCCGCTCCTCCGCCCCTCCTTTTTCATCCCGCCCCGCCCCGCTCCGCTGCCACGTCAAAATTACCCCAGATTCCCGTTCCTGAAAGAGGATGAGTGGCGTCCCGTCAGGCCAAAGTAAAAGTCAATGCGCTGCACCCCTATGCGCCCCGTCGTGCATCCCCAGGCCCCAAAGCGGGAAATTATGTCAGGGCAGAGGCAAGGGACGTAGGATTAACGACGACGGGTCGAGACTCAATCTCCCATATGCGCTCTCCGTCTCTGATACCCACGCGCCATCTTATTCCCGTGCGCTCTTAATCGACAACAGCGACGACGACGACAGAAAAGCAGTCAGCGACAGACGGATTGAGGCGCACACCACGACAACGCGCGCAAACCGCGCACTTGACCTATCCAACTCCCGCCAGACCAGCGCAATGGCCACCACAGCAGACCCATTCGCCAACCCCGCCTGGGAAGGCAACGCGCGCCTCCCCACGAACCCAGCGCCATCTGCGTCGAAAACATGGCAATCCGCCGACGAGCCGTCGAGCGCGGACGAGAAGGCCGTCGAGGGCGGTGGTGCGGCGTACGCGACTCCTGCGTATGTAGCTACTGCGACTGCAGCGGCGCGGCCGGGGTTGATGGAGAGGTTCGACGGGGTTATGTCGCCGAATAGACGGTATTTGGGACGGAGTCGGCGGACGGTGTTGTTAGGTGTGCTTGGGCTGGTGGTGCTTGTTTTTGTGCTAGGGCTGGGATTGGGACTTGGGTTGAAGAAGAAGAAGGAGGATTCGTTCGTGCCCCTTTGAGTTGCTAGGTTTATGGAGATATAACTAACGTGAATTCCAGAGTCTCTCTACCACTCCCCGGAAACGCAACTCCGCATACGGGCGACCTTACATATTACTCCCCCGGCCCAGGGTACGGGAGTTGCGGCTACGAGAACACAGCCGACGAGCCCATCTGCGCCGTCTCACACCTCCTATACGACGCGGTCGCGACGTCAGGGAACCCGAATGAGAATCCGCTCTGTGGGAGGAAGCTGCGGGTGACGCACGCGGATGCTAGGGATGGCAAGATGAGGAGCGTGGATGTTATGGTTGTGGATCGCTGCACGGGGTGTAAGGCGACGGATATTGATCTTAGCCCGGGGATGTTCCTCAAGCTCGCGGCGGAGGAGAAGGGGAGAGTCGTGGGGACGTGGGCGTGGTTGGATTGATTGATATCCGTGGTGATGGAAGTGTCGTCTTTAGCGAGTAAATTGAAATCTAATACCCCCTTCTCTGTACTATAC